>JAQFXN010002314.1:0-12954 GCA_034693365.1 Liacarus xylariae
AGTCGCTCGCGAAACCTGAGGAACAGCGCCCTCGGGGACACCATTAATCAGGTTTCGGGAGCGACTTAGGGTGGAATTAAGAAGCTTCCTAACCAGCATGTGTAATTTGGGTGAAGGGAGGAGAGGAGTTTGTTTATTAGGAGGGGGATGGGTATAGTGTCAAAAGCATTAGAAAGATCAAGGGATAGTAGGATTGTGCGGGTGAGGGGTTTGGGCTTGTTGAAGCCAGAAAGTGCAGATTGAATTAGTGAGAGTAGTGCAGTGGTTGTAGATAGAGATTTACGGAAGCCATGCTGGGAGGGGTGCGGTGGGAGGAATAGTTCAACCACGGATTCAATAGGGCGTTCAAGTACTTTTGATAATGGGGATAAGAGAGAGATGGGTCGATAGGAAGAGGGAAGAAGGGGGGGTTTGTTAGGTTTAAGGATGGGAATAATTATGGAGTTTTTTCATATGGTAGGGATCTGGGAGTGGCGGATGGAATGGTTGAGGAGGGAGGTGAAGGCGTCTACAGCTACTGGGCCCAGGTGGCGTAAGTGTATATTGCAGAGGCCATCTGGGTCCAGGGCTTTAGAAGCTTTAAGGTGACGGAGGACACTTTGTGTCATGGAAGGAGTGAACGGGGGAGGGAGGGAATGGACAATTTGGAGGTGTTTAAGGGTTCGAATTATTTTACGGGAGTTTAGGTTGGGTATGCGGGAGAGGGAGGAGTAGTGTTTAATGAGGGTATCAGCTTGTTTTGGGGGAAGGGGATGAGAGGGCTATAGGGGAAATGATTTCGTGTGAGGTGGGGGTTTTATTATTTATTGCTTTAAGGGTTTGCCAGAAGGTCTGGGGATTTGTGCGATGGTCCAGTGTTGGAACGAACTCCTCCCATCGCTTTTTCCTTTCGTTTGCGATAAGAGAGGATATGAGCCCTGGATTTCTTCGGAGATGGATGGGAAGGGGGTGGTGAGGTAGTTTAATCGAAGGTGGATTCGACGGGAGATGAGGGTTTGGATTTGGGGGGAGAACGAGGGGAAAAAGGTGGTACGACGGCCGGAGGTGATGGTTGATTTGGTAGCGGAGAGTATTGCTTGGGTCAGACTGGCTGCAGCTAGGTCAATGGAATGGTACAGGGAGGGGTCGTAGTGGGTGAGGTTCTCTTCAACTAAAGCGGAGAAGAGATCCCAGTTTGCTTTTTTAAAGTTAGTGTATATACGGGGGGTGTAGGGTTAAGGGGGGTATTTATTTGTAAGGTGGTGATGATAGGAAGGTGATCAGAAGATAGTGCAGTGAGGGTTTTTCAAGAAAGTTTAGAGAAGAGGGTGAGGGTAGATAGGGTAAGATCAGTTGAGGTGTGAGAGAATCTTATGGGTAAGCGGGTTGGGATATCTTCGTTTAGTATAATAAGTGGGAGGGGTTCGATGTGGTCGAGGAGGGCCTGTCCTCGGGTGTTAGGGGATTGGGATGGTGGGCGTTGAAATCACCTATGATAATAGGGTTTGGAAGGGTAGAGAAAAAGGGGAGGTCAGGACCAAAATCGTGAAGAGGAGAAGGGGGTGGGGGATGTATACATTTATGAGGGTGAATTTGTGGTTGTTTAAATAGAAATGAATAGCTTGAGTTTCTATATGTGTTGGGAGGGGGGTATATCAATTTGTGTAAAGTAGGGGATGGAGGAGTGGACATAGATTAAGAGCCCGCCTCCTGCGGAAACGGAGGGGCGGTCTCTGCGAATGGGAGAAAAGTTAGGTATATGGGGGTGGGGATGTTTGGGGTTAATTTAGATTCTTGTAGGGCTATTATGGATATATTGTGGGAGTGGGAGAAAAGGATAAGTTCGGTGAGTTTATTACGAATGCTATTTATATTTAATTGAAGTATATTAATATGAATGGGAAAGGGGAGGCCGGGGTTTAGTTCTATATCACCAGCAATAGTTAAGCGGGCTTTAAGGGCTCGGGTCAGCACTGCTGGGGGTACTGACCCGCCACCTAAAAACCCAGAAGGGGATGTATAAAGGTTTGATATGAGTGGGGGGTATGGAGAGACATACCTAACGCGTGCCGATTTCCGTCGGCCGGAGGGGTGTTTGTGTCCATTTGATCCCGACGGCGCGTCGTAGGCCACCTCGGGGTCGGTTCCGCGACGAAGACGTGGAAACATTGGAACCGAAATATTATAAATATTTTATTCAATGAAAATAAATTAAAATTTATTAATAAAAAAAGAAATTATTAAACAAAATTTTTAAAAAATTATAAAGTTATTTTGCATAAGACTCGGACTTTTATAGAAATATCATAATATGATAATCTGTTCTAAAAGTTATTAATCAAGTATTTCTGTTCAATTAACAAATAAAAATGGAATTCATTTTAATAACATTTATTTCAATCAATATTTGTCAGTTAATTTTATCAGCTACAGTATTTGTTTATTAAAATTGTTCTGACAATTTGAAATTTTTAGCAGCTGGTGATGTTGCTGACAATCTTGCCTGGATAGAATCGGACTACTATGATCAGTCAGTTCTCCTGACTTCGACGGGTACACAAAGAGAAGTGGTGAAATCTACAATTAAAGCTGATTATGTACTATTGCACGAAGCTATGTGTGGTGAATGTAAAATAATTAATAATCTTATTTGTAAAATTGCAAAGTATCATTCTAACAGTAATTGATAATTTATGAATCAAAATGTCTGCCATTGTTTGAATGATATATAATTATAATAAATTATTATTTTTTTTATCTATGAATTATATTAATTCTATCAAACAAACTATGAGAAATATTTTTTTTCCTAAAAAATACAGATTCATGCACCGATCCTGGTATACAAGATGATATCAAAAACATGTTTGAGTATGCACGCACAATTGTGCCAAATGTCAGCAAAGAAGTGGCATTTATCAAGCTGCATCTTCAATTATGTAAAGCTAAAATATTGGATTTTGCCACCGACTTTGCACTTGGTGATTCACATACTTTTAATACAAGCAAAGACTGTGTTGCTCTTGTTGAAAAAGAAAATTTAGCAAAATGTTCACTTAGACAATTTTATAATACATCAGTAACTGTATTCTGTGGTAATTATTACAATACACATTCTATTTGGCTCCAAATTAACCAATCTACATTCATTACATGTGTTCAAATGATTTCAATTTCCCTCTGTTTGATCTAGGTGGAAGCACAGATGAAGAAGTGAGCAAAGATTTCAGAATTGTCTATCGAAAGTAGCGCCTGAAAGTGTAAATGAGTTTTTAAGAATTAAAAAAGTCTCCCCCAATGTTATTACTTGTGTGGAGAGCATAACCCAACTTGGCCTGGATGTTTTATTGAAAAATGAGACAACATTCATTAAATTTCAAAAATGTTTCGAATTGGTTAGAAAAGTACCATTGCACAAATATTATGTTCAGGAAACAATGGGCCGGTCTACTAATGTACAGCCTTAATCATTTGAAAAGAGCCACATTGTGCTACATTTATATTAAGTCCACATAATTGCAACAAATAGTTTCATTGAAAACTTTACATTAATTGTCATATATTTTCCTATAGTAATGATCAATATCTTTAACATTTGAATATAAGTAAGAATATTGAACTGGTATTGAATGCTAATTAAAGTATGGAATTTTAGGCAAATATTTGTATTACAATTATATGGACTTAATATAAAGGTAGCACAACGTGGCTCTTTTTAAATGATTAAGGCTGTAGTTTGTGGTGGGTATATTTTTTAACAAAAATTCAAATTTGAAATTAACTTAATTGTTGATAAATATTGCATTAGAAATAAATATATTTTAAGTATATTGATGATTGAATAGTAATTCAACCTTGCTATAATTAATCTAATATAATAAATCTATTAAATTAGAATCTATATAATATTTTTTAAGCATCATTAATTAAATTAAAAATTTGAAAATCTTTCCATAAATTATTTATTTAAATTTATCAATTTGATTAACTAGGCAGATTCAACGATACGGCTGCAGAAGTAGAACTCAATAAATCAATAGAATGTGCGAATGCGAAGATACCAGAGACTGTTAAATTCGTCTTGAATACAGTGAAAAATGAACCGACTAATTGCTTTGACCGAATAATTGATTACATGACCGAATTATCAATCTATGCACCTGATGCTTTTCAGATTGCTGAACATTGTGATTCTATTTAATAAATCAAAAATGTAATGTTATTTAAATATTACTGAATAAATATTATTAATCATTGATTACAAATCAATAATTATCCTCTAAATGGATATAAGGAAAAAAGTTTTTTTTTAAAATCTTTATTTTGATTTATGTTTTATTTATCTAAAGTGATTTTAAAGAGATCGACCAAACAATTTAATAGTTGAGTTCATTAATAATTTGAATCTGAGCGAATGGAATGTAGGGTGTGCTTACGGTCATTCAGCTAAATAATCATTAATTATACAAGCATATTAATGAAAAATTAAAAATATCATCTACTTATAGAGGTGTTCTCCTCCACCATACAAAAATATTATGGCCAACGTTTCCATACAAAGTATCTAATATGATATAATAATAGAAAAACTGTTTTTATTTTTCGAATACTTAGTTTAATCTTAATGGTTCTTCTGGTCAAAATTTCAGGATGCACAAAACAGCCCCTTGATATTTTTTGAGAGGTAATATTGTGTGAGCTATTTTAAAACTATGCGCTTTGATTAATCGAGGTATTTAATAGTATTTAATTAATAAGCACACTATATACCTATACATTTGATTCCGTTTTCGTGGATGACTTTTTCAAATGTTTTATACTGTTATTAATTATGTTTTAACAAATATATTTATTACAGAAACATCAATAAAATATTTCTAATTAAGTTATGTTTAACTAATGTTTGAGACTAAAGATGTTATTGAAGAATTGTTTGACTAATCAGTCTATTGGGAGCATAATTTTAATAACAATTAATCTTGAAATAAATAGCTTGTTATAAAATTTCAAACTTATAATTGTCTGTCTTTCACAGATTTATATAATTATAATAAGCGTTGGCAACGATGCAAAAATTATATAATACATCATATTTTCTACCAATTGTATACTTTGTATTTTAAAAAATGAATTTTTGCTATACATTGTATTTTTATAACGCCATCTATGTGACAGTTTTTTAACTATAAATATTAACATTGTTTCTTTAATGAGTCAAGAATTTTCACCAAATTCAGATATAATCTTGATAATCTCATAAAGGGATAACCAAAGGGGTTAAGTCATGTTAAGGCGCTGATTAGAGCATAACAATTATAGGGCTTATTGTGCATCTTGTGTTAGTTTGAGTTTGATTAAAAATAACCTAATTTGTTAGAATTCAGTCAAATTACTATGAATTCTTTAGGAATTTCATAAAATATTAAAATTCCTGCAAGAATTAAAAAAATTTCTGATATTTTTAAGAATTTAGACAGAATTTCACAGAATATTCTAAAAGTGGCCCCTTCTGGATCATTTATTCTCACAATTGCTAGGGATAAATTGTTTTTCTTTTTCACAGAGGGATATTTTGAAAATATATTTTATTAACTTGGAGATATTTTTTATGTACTCTTTTATTTGTCATCCCTAAACAGTTATTAAGAAAATTAAACAAACTCTTCGAAAGTTGATTAAAATTATTCATTAAAAAAATCTCGCAATAAGTTGGCATATATAAACATGTCAAATGCATGAAAATAACAAATTACATTTTTGTAATTTGTAAATAAGAATGATCGAAATTTTTACACGATTGTATAAAATAATTAAACAAATTAAAAATTATTTTAAATATTTTATTTAATGAAAATAAATTAAAATTTATTAATAAAAGTGAAATTATTAAAAAAAAAATTAAAAACACTATACATTTATTTTATATAAAAACAGGAATTTTATAGAAATATCATCATTTGATAATTTATTCTATAAGTTATTAATCAAGTATTTTTGTTCAATTAACAGATAGAATGAAATTTTGTTTAATATTTTTTATTTCTATCAATATTTGTCAGTTGATTTCAGCAGGTACACTATTTGTTTAATAAAAATTATAAGTTTGTTCTAACATTTTGAAATTTTTAGAAGGTTCACCTGGTTTACAAGATGATATCAAAAATATGCTTGAGTGTGCACATGCAATGGTGCCACATGTCGGTGAATTAGTGTCATTTAGCAAGCAACCTCTATAATTATGTAAAGCTGAAATATTGGATTTTGGCACCAACTTTAAATTTGAAGATTCACATGGTTTTAATAAGAGCAGAGACTTTGTTGCGCTTGTTGAAAAAGAAAATTTAGGAAAATGTTCAATTCAAGAATTTTACTCACCAGCAGCAAATGTTATCTGTGGTAATTATTACAAAAAAATGATCTCGTTTAATTTTCAAGTAAAATTAACCAATCTAATATAGAAATAACATCAATTTCATTCTGTGTGATCCTAGGTGAATGCAAAGATGAACAAATAAACAGAGATAAAAAGCTATTTGAAAATTGTCTATTGAAAGAAGCGCCAGAACATGCAAATGAATTTTTGAGAATTAAAAAATATTCCCCCGATGTTAGTACTTGCGTGGAGGGCATACATCAACATGGGCTGGAAGTTCTATTGTCAAATGAAAAGACCTTCACTAAATATCTGGAATGTTTCAAGTTGGTTAGATTAGAACCAATGCACAAATATTATGTTCGGGAAACAATGGGCCGGGTCACTAAAGTAGTTTGTAGTAGGTATATTTTATGGAAAAAAATTCAAATTTGAATTAAATATGATTATTAAAAAATGATGCAATTAAAATAAATATATTTCTAGAAACTTAATGATTGAATAGTAATTTAAGCTTGCTATATTCAAGAAAATATATTAAAATTCCCTAAATTAGAATTCGATAAAATAATTTTTCAAGCATCATTAATTAAATTTAAAAATTTGAAAGTCTATCTCAAAAATTATTTATATAAACTCATAAATCTTATTAACTAGGTGAAAGCAACGATCCAGCTGTAGAAGAAGAAATGAAGAAGTAAATGGCATTTTCGAATAAGAAGTTACCAGAATCTGTTAGTTTCATCTCGAATATAGAGAAATATGATCCCGATAAATGATTTGAACGTATAATTGACTATATTACCGAATTATCGATCAGTAAACCTGATGCTTTTCAGTTTGTTGTAGATTGCCATTCTGATATTGATCAATCAAAAATGTAATGCTTTTAAAATACAAACATTGATGGCAGTAGTGCAGTTACTATTCCGGTAACTTCCAATCAGATAGCATCTATGTATGACGTCATACATAGATACTCTCTGATTGGAAGTTACCGGAATAGTAACTAATTTTAAAAAGGTGAAGCGCGCGTGCCAGACAATTGGAAATGGCTTGTGAAATCACAATTCTAAGAATCACGTAGATCACGAAACAAGAATCACCGACTAGTTTGATTTGATTTTTGTAAAATTATTTATTCGATTCAATTAATAAAAATACATTGAAATCGTTATTTAATTTGTATTTGACATATCAGATAAATAATCGGCAATTAAGTCCGTAACAATAGTTGGTAGTGTGCTTTCATTAGAAGTTATTGCCGGTGTAGTGATTATGTTTTGCGCTGGAATTCTTGGTCTGCGCATTTGTACATATCTAATATTTGTTAAGTAGTCGTATACGGAAATGTTCGGAGCCTGTCTGCTTGCTTGGGCTTCAGAGGCAGAAGTCTCTGTTGAAATATTTGGGATTTCACACTCAGCCCCAATTGTAGTGCCATCAAACTCAGTTCTTGCTTTTATGCTACAAGTGCGTTGATGTTCGCACAGATTGTTAGAAAAGTTATACTAAAGAATTGGCATTGTCCGAATTGTGCATTTGTGTCAATGATATGTTTTGTGTTCTGCGGAGCTGTATTGAAATTTTTAAAAAAATATATTTATTATTAATCTAATATGCAAACCATATTCTTCAGCTTTACATTTAATACTGAGCTGATTTACTTCAATTTCAATTGCCAAAGTTTTAAGCGCATTACTTTTCATCAGCACCATCATCTGCGCAATTTTGTGTATCATGTTGCCAAATTTGGCCTGAATTTCATCAAGCTTTTGACAATGCTGTTTTTTGTGGACCTTAAACAATATAGAGTTAAACTTATTTGAATAAAAAATAATACTTCATCTTACATCAATTTTGTGAATTCTTGTTGTCAAATATATAATATATTTATGGTCTTTCTTGTCTTTAACTAAGTTCTTCAAGACAGACTTCGCAATATGAGTAGTCATCATCGCTCAAATTGCACACATAATCATGGTATTAATGTTTTCGATATTGCCAACAAAATCACAGCCATTGTTGTGATTTTTGCATTTAATCTATAAGTAATTGTTGTGTTTAATTTTAAAATATGTCAAATTACAATAGCTTATTAATGTATACAATTAAAATAATATAATTTATAATGTTTACCGTAAGCGTTTCCACCAATTCTCTTAAGAAGAAGTTCGGGACAATATTTAATTCAATATTGAACCATTTGCCACATCCAAGAAGGCAAGGAACGTCTGGTGTTGTAACGACCACTCCGTCCTTTTCAGCATCTGCTCCTTCTGTTTCTGAATCATCAGTAATTGGCGAAACCTAACCGCTTAATCCGTCACTTAACATAGGTGGTCTGTTATTGACAACAGCTGTCTGAGAACCACTGATTAACGTAATTCCAGAATTATTCCTCTCAAAAGCGTCTGTCTTGAACTCGACCCACTTTTCAATGCACAATTCACAAAAGACATTCCCACAAACCGATATTTAATAAATTATGATTTTTTTGGAAATAGTTTTTAGTAGTTATTTGACATAATATATAAGATAGAAGTGTCAGGTATCGACCAAATTATTAAGTAGTTCATGAGCCATGAGGCCTCCGGATCACCAAACCTACCCTAACGTTTTAGAAAAAATAAACACGCTTAAAAATTAATTAAATAAACATGCTTGCATATTAATTAAATATTAGTTAAGAGAAAAAGACGCTGAAATTTTTTGTGTTAGAAAATTGGTTAGTTTAGGAAAAGGGATATGGGTAAATATGGTTTTTTGGGATATATTACAGTGACTTTAATAATTGAACTTTTATTGCTGTTTAATTGTGATCAAATTACATGTTTATAAAATTCTTCTAAATTATCCATTCTACTTTTATTTTTATTAAAAAATTACAAAACTGATTCATATAATCATTTTTTTGCGAAAATATTAATTTTTTTTATTAAGTATTTTAAGGAATTTTCCAACGCATTTTCTAACATATATTTGAATTAATCAGGCTAATTTTTTTAATAGCAATATTTATATAAATATCTTGATGCCTCTTAGTACTCAAATAATTACTGATTTATTATATAATTTGATAATTTATATCAGTACTTAATTTAGCTAGGAAATTATATCGATATATTTTCGCATATTTTCATCCCCAATGGTTATATGTTTTCACGGCTTATATGATATTTTATATTTTTTTATTATTAATCGGAGAGAATGTGCAGAATAATTAATAAAATGAATATTCGAGCAATTTATTCAAATATATTGCAAAAGTTTTTATTTATTAGACTGTAATTTAACACATGGACTACTTGGGCGTAAAATCAATCCAAAATTTAAATTAAGCTCTGAATGAATGAATCATTAAAATAGATTAGGATTTATTATTTATTTAATCCTTTTTTCTGATAGAAAATAATTATTTCATTTATAAAATTCAGTCACAAATACTGAGTAAACAAAGAGGACAAATAACTATAAACTAGAATTAATTAAATAAAATAATTACTTGAGTTTAAAACTAATATTATAAATGCTTATATACTAATATTATATCCCTTATGCCTACCTATTTTTCCATATGATTCATTGATAATCTGAGCTTCTATTTAGCAAAATGTATTTTTCTCCTAGGATAATTTTGTAGGAGACGCTGATGAAACAAATTGATCGTGTATTTATACATAAATTATAAGTTAAATATAAATGCAATCGATATTATTGCAAATGATAGGTTTCCTAGTTTTCAAAGTTTCATAACTTTTTATTTTCAATTTGTTTTAAAAAATATAAACGATATTTTATTAAAATACTGTAAATTGCATAACAAGTAAAGAGATAAAACATGGTATTGAAACCACCATTACTATAAACAGTGTTGTCCAGATGTTCCCGAAAATTACAAATCTAATCAAATTATGATAAAATAAATTAATTTAAATTGTCTCACAAATTAATTAATTTTCCAATCATAGTCATAGTGATAGTCTGGTGCACTTGAATTGGTATCAAAATCCAACACTTCAATTCAGTCAAAGTTCAAAAAAAGTTTTTAAAAGAATTTGGCCTGGTATTTTGAGATCGCCATTTACTAAGCAAGATATCGTCAAAATAACCAATTAGGGATACTTCCCACCGCAAATATCGGGATGAAATTTTGAAAATTGTTGCTTACCCCCTACTAATTTTCGAAAAAGCTTTAATCTTCCGATCAAATCCGATGAGTTTTTGACCCCTCCCTCCATAAAATTTTGAAAAATCTCATAAATTTGTTTGAGGTTAAAAATACCCCTAATGGATTATTTTGGCGATATCTCGCTTAAAAAATGGTGATCCTTCCACATCCCTGCTTTTTCAGTCAATTTGTAAAATTAATACCTATTATTCAAAAGAAATATTTTTCAAAAGTAAAAAGCATCAATTTTCGAAGAAAAAGGAAATTATAAATTCATGTCCACCAACTCAGCTTCATCCTCCTCCTCCTTTTAATTATACAACACTTTCTTTTCTATCTACTATTCATAAATTGAATTTTTTTTTGTCTTTATTATTAATAAATTCCAATACAATGTTAATAAAATATCTATTTTTGTTTTTCTATTATTGTGTATCAGGTATTGTGCTCTTTCATTCACAAACTTTAAAAGAATTCATTCTAAACTATCTTTAGCATTTTAAAATTAAAGTAAAATTAAAGGTCTACCTGGAACACCAGTTATAATCAAAAATGTTCTAGTATTTATGTTTACTATGACCATTTTTCTCCTTAAATCAATAACTCATTCTAATTATTATTCATTGAATTTTCATTCAGTAATTATAAATTTTTAAAAATCAATGAAAACCTAATTTCAAAATATATTGTCTTATTCTGCAGTTAAGACTAATTTAGACCAAAAGATTTTAAACAAAAACCATTTTTAGCAAATTAATATTTTTATTAATAATCATGTCACATTGAGAAAAGCATCAAATTTTAATAGCCAGATAAACTTTTGGTATTGTAAGAAACCTTTCACAACAATTATGATAGAAAGTTATTTTGGCAATATTTCGAATTTCTGTTCCCTTCTCTTTCCCCTCTAATGATATACTTTTTCGGGAAAAAAACTTATTAATAGAGATTTGGGCGCAAAGACTGATTCATTCAATTAGTTTCAAATGATTTTACGCTCATATGAATTGAGTATTATTTCCCAAAAAAATAAGTCTCGTTAAAGAACCGGAGTTTTGTCTGCTATTTCTTGCACAGAGTTTATACCTTCAGTTACACTTCATATAAGTTCATCGGTTTTATCGATCAAATAGTTTCAGAGCTTAACTATGAGCTGAAGATAACGGTTCGAGAAATTGGTTGCGATAACAAACGTTTCCTGTGTTTCGACTCTGGCGTTGGACTGCCTTCTAATGAGAACTCAAACCCGAATTTAAGTCCGCTCTCTATTAATAATATTGAATGAATACAAGACAAGCGACAGGAGGGGAGAGAGAGAGAGAGAGAGAGTCGATAGAAATAAATATTATAGCGCAGAGTTGAGACCTTAAGTAGTTGTTTGACTTGTAAAAGATGCTGAATTGAGATAACATAACACATCACTAAAACAATGTTCAGACACTTTTTGAGAGAGGATTGAGCTTTTGTGATAAAATATAGCAATAACTTCTCTAATGTTATCAAAATTCTGTTTCACAACACAAACCCATTTTAAAGAAATACAATGAACTTTCATTATACTGTATATAGTAATACCACTTATATTGAGCCTCCCCTTCCCTTCTATATTATGAAAATTGTTTTGACGAATCTATAAGATCTTCATTTATGTGAAACACTCTTATTATTCCCTTATTGTAAGGTATATTTGATTCATTTAGAAATCTTTTGCTTCGATATGTTTGTTAATTATGAACGAATATTGTGTACTTTAATCAGGAATGCACAGGGAGTCAAGCCCTTATACACAACTGTAAGCATATTTTTTTAGATTCTTAAAAACTGTGTTGTATTATCCCTCAACCTATAAACTCTTGGAGAATTGAACAAATGATAACATTTAATTAGATTGTATCAAATTTTTGTCAATTTCTAATGAATTATTGCTAAAATAATAGAAATAATGTCAAATTCTGTGAAAATTTACCAACTGACTAAATTTATAGAATGAGAAAGATGTACCTTTCTTAGCTTTGATTCCTAGTTAAAAGATTCTTCTAAACTGAATAATTTAAATTTAAATATGATATTTCAAAATAAGTACAGTAAGAAGAAATCTTTCAAATATTCACCTCGCGCTATTGCTTCTGCTTTAACTTGCAGTATATTTGCATATAATTTTCATATAAGTTCATGAGATTTATAAATGAATTTATATATTTTACTGATAATTAACTTTAAAGTTGTTTATATGTTTACAAATTAATATTACAATACAATATTAATAATACAAACACATAAATTTAAAATTATTATTTTTATTATTATTATTTTAATTTATGTGTTGGGAAATACAGTCGCGGATCATTCAAAAAAGGACACGACATCCTTCCTGCTTCACTTGTCCATTTATTGTTTATCAATAATGTTTGAATAATTTTCAATACAGTAT
>JAQFXN010002315.1:0-12950 GCA_034693365.1 Liacarus xylariae
AAACTACACCTGCCCGGAAATGCCCGCCGAATTTACTTTATTTACTCAAAATATTCGGTCTGCCCGGAACTGCCCGCTGATTTTTAAAATTTCATCTACCCGAATCCGTTATACACTATTTATAATTAACTATTAGTAAATTTTTTAATATTAACTTGTTATAAATTTGGAATGAAAGTTACTTTTTAAAATAATTTTAGAACAAATTGTTGCATAGATTAACTGTAATTTTGAATTTTATTTTTGAATAATATATAATTTTTACAATAAATACACACAAAATATCTAAATCCTTTGCATAAATATTATTATATTTAACTATCAATGACCGAAAGCTTAATCTCTATATCAAATAGTTTAATAAAAAAATTTTGTTATAGAGTTTCTATGAATGACTCAGTTATGACTTCAAACTATTATTTAGTAGTCGTTCACAGATTAGTCAAATATAAAATCATTAGCCAATACACTAAGAATTGTATACTATGTGTGCAGAAATCAATTGTAAAGAGTTTATGTCTTTAAAGTCTATTTCAATTTTGCAGCACAAGACGTGGCATCCTTGGCCTCACAAGCTATCAGTTCAATACAGTGGGGAATGTCTGCGGCGGACACACAGGCGACTGTTGGCGCCACACAATGCTCTGCCCAATCAACACCCATGCACTCAATGAACTGCCAGGCCTTCTCACCGAACTTCTCGATGAGTTTGACATATTTCTCACCAAGCTTCACTTTGTCCAACAGACCATAATCTTCTCCTCGGATTTTATCCTCAGAGTATACGACGGCCACCAAAGTAGCCAACAATACCAAAGCTATTAAACCTATTGATTGAATAAACAAAATTACAAAATTATAATTTATTCTACTTTAACTATAATTAGTAATTATTAATTACATTTCATTTTTCTTCAATTCTTTTCTTTTTTAATTTAATTAAAAATTACTGAAATTATTAAATTATTTCCTATTTTTTGTCTTCAATTTATATGAAATAAATATCTGTAAATATCTTGAATTGATTGAAAATTTTAAATTTGGGGCCAACCAGGGTAGTTTCAAGATAAGTAAAATAAATATACTTAATAAACTTGTAGAATTCTTTCTTAATAAATAATAAAACCTTGAAATCAGTTATTCTTATAACCTAGAAGCTAGGTACAAGATAGTGGCATCGTTATAGAAAAATCGATAAGAGTGTTCTTTTTGTTCCAATTCTTGTTGATATCCTCAAAACTTATCCTCGTTAATTAGTGAATCATACGTTCCTGAACGGATATTGTATATTTCATTGAAGACTGTCCTTATAATATTTCGTTCTTTTCAAACAAATATATCTTAAACAAACTTGGTTATTGCTATAACAATGTTATTCAAAATAAATAGGATGTTTCTGTATTTATCTCTAATAGATATTCAATATATAAATTGCACAATAATTACCCGATGGAACTCAAACACCTGTCTTCATTCGATCACACTTTTTGACAAATGATAAATCCTTTAATTTTAATTTAAATAAACTATGAAATTATCAATATTGTGAAATGTTAATTTTCAATTTATGTTTATTCAATATTTTCTCTAAATTTGCACATAAAATAATTATACTTTAATATTTAAATATGAATCCAATGTTAATGTCATTATCAGATTCAACATTTATGTAATTAATACTCTTTTAGCCAGAGATTGTCAAATTATCAGCAATGGGAAGGAGTAATCTTTGGAGGGGAGAGGTATTGTGAAATCATCATAACAAACTACTGTACAATAGCCGTTAAGTTTGAGTTAATTCTATAGCCTGAGGGCTAACTCTACAGCTACACTACCGTTTTTTTAAAAGTTATCACCTCATGCCAGTTGTCGTATCTATCCAGATTAGCTATACATCTATTGATTTTAGTATTTAAGACATCGATTCTGACTAATTCGCATTCGCTGAATTAATTGGTGATAGTTTCAAACACTAAAATCTAGCATTATTTGCGACAGAGGATGTTGATAAATAATATTTAATATTTACAGTTGAGACATCGATTCTAACTAATTCGCACATGCTGAATCTAGTGGTGATAATTCAAAATTCAAAAATCAAGTATTATTTGAGAAAGAGGACGTTGTAAAAAGATTGAGCCTGAAAATAATAATAATAATACTTAATTTTGACAATTTTGATATCCATTCTTACTAATTGGCATATGCTATACTAATTGGTGATAGTTTCTAGAATGAAAATATCACTACTCGATTCTACATGTGCGAATTAGTTAGATTCTATGTCTCAATTGTTAAAATCAAATATTATAACATTTCAACAATGTATTACACAACGCTGTCTATCTCTAATAATTTATTATTTTTTGTGTTCGAAACTACTATTAATCGATTCAGCATATGATAATTAGTCAGAATCAATGTCTCAGTTGTCAAAATCAAATATTAAAATTTTCCGACTTTATTTTTTACAACGCCCTCTATCTCAAATAATACTGGATTTTCGTGTTTGAAACTATCACCAGTCGATTCAGCATATACGAATTAGTCAGAATAAATGTCTTAATTACTAAAATCAATAGATGTATAGCTAATCTGGATAGATATTAAACTGGCATTAGGTGTTAGCTTTTAAAAAAACGATAGTGTAGGTTTTTATTTAATAAAGTACAGGCACGAGGAAGACCGAGTCCAATCAGGAATGCTTTCCTAAGACAAAAAAACTTAATGAATACCATGGATAGCCAAGGTCGGCCGAGTCAGGGGATATAGGTAGGGGTATTTTGAGTTTTCTTAAAAAGTCAGGGATGGTATAAAAATTTCAAAATTGAAAAATGCACAGGGTGGAGTAAAAACAAAACTTTTTGCCTGCGGGGCAAAAGTCAGTATTTTGCAAAATCTCAAACTTAGGCTATTTTAGGCTATACCCCATCGGCTACCCTGAAGAATTCCTTAAGTCTGTGCTTTTCGTACCCCTCTCTCAAAACAACACCGACAATATCCCAAAATGTCAGAATATTCTCTAACTTAGTCAAATTATTTGATAAATGATAAAATTCAGAACATTTCAATTGGAAACTGGTCAAATTATATCTTTGAATAAATTGATTACTTTGGGAAACCTCTAAAACATAAATTGCATTCTATCTCTTAATTGCAATTTATCGGATTAATTATATTTTGTAGTTTGTATTAATTCAACATTAACTTATATAATGGATAAGGAATGAATATTTGTAATAACTTAAATATTTTAACAGCATGAGCAATTTTGTTGTTCTGTTGCAAGTCTAGACTTAGCCGACAGTATTATACAGTTTCCACAATTTAAAAGTAAGACGAAGTTAAGATATATACTTTCCAGAAAAGCACCATTTTATTTATATTATTTTGATAAAAAAAATTAATCTTCGATTGAAATAAAATTATTATTTAATTTTACAGTTTAAAAATTTTATTTGAAAAATGAAAATTGATAAAATATATTAAATAAGAATAATTTTATTTCATTTTAAATCTAAAAACTGAATGATATTTTAAAATTGTTAGAATATATTAAATGTGATAATTAATCACTGATTATTGTTTTTAGGTTTAAAATGAAATAAAATTTTATTTCAATTAATTATTAACTTTTATTAACCAACATAATAAAAATTAAGTGCTCTTCTCTTAAGAATGAACAGTTAGTAGACATAAACTTGAGTGTGGCTTTATTTCATATTACATTATTGATTAGTCTGTGACCGATAGTAAAAAATTAGTTATAAATGAAAACTGAGTAATTCATAGAAACTCTTTATAACAAAATTTTTATTTCAAATTATTTCGGTCACAGACTAATCAATACTATGAAATAAAGCCAATCACTCAAATTTATGTCTACTAACTGTTCATTGTTAAGAAAAAGCAGTGTATCTAATGTTGTCTTAGTTTGAAATCACGACAACTGTACGCATTATAATAGTAGATAAGAGAGTGCTGTTAAGAATAAACAACCAAATGATGCAAACCTTATCAAACATTTCATTATTTGTTGGAATTTCTAATGACTATAAAAACCAATTTCACACTCTTTTCAATTTCGTTTTCACATAATCTGAAACGAGTCTAACATAGAATTATTTGTGATTTGAATACAGATTAGAATCAATCGATAGGTAAAGTGAATGTATTGTGAAATAGAAATTGTTTTATGAATAATAAGTTTTGGGGTTTTCTTGAATTGTAATCAAAGGATTGGAATTTTGACTCAATTTGATTAAGAAAATGGATAATAAGGATGAAATGCCACAAATGGATGAGTCGGTGGACAAAACGTCTTGTAATCGTCGATCCCTTTGGAAGAATATTAGGTTTGATAGACGTCTTTGGGATAATGAAGACGTCGTTGAAGTAAATGAAACCAAGGAATCGCCTAAAGAACAAATTACGAAATTCAAGGGCTGTTTATATAATAAATGGCAAACAATTAATGAAAGTCTGAAAACTCATTGGAAGTATAATTTCAAGACAACTGATCAACAAAATGATGGAGAAGTCAATCAAAAAGATAATTCCAAGACATCGGTCATCGACACCGCTCTCAAGTCAATGTCCACTCCAACTAAAATATCACTTCAAAGCAATCGTTTTTAAACTCATCAGTCATTCAAATATTGAATCATTTAATGAAATTCCAAAAAAGTTTTTATTTTAAAATTATTTCGTGTAATCATTATTTTGAACAACAATTACTGTATTTTAGTTAAGAAAAACAAAATAAAAATTAACTTTTCTTATTATTTCGAAGAAATAATATTAAAATTAATCGAATTTTTTTTTGAATTAAATGAATGAAAACTTAACAAAAGTTCTTTTAATAATTAGTATAAAAATGATTTCATTTTAGTAGAAAGTCTTGTACTAATCGGTTGAAATCAGACGCCTTTTCCTGATGGCAAGTGTGCGGTGCCTTTTGAAATATGACGAGTCGAGCGCCGGAGATATTCTTCTTAAGGAAGAGGGCGTGCGGTTCCATAGGAGTCACGATGTCATTCTCCCCGTGCAATATAAAAGTGGGACATTTGATGTCTTTTAGATAATTGGTTGCAAAGTCTTCGAGTTTATTATTCTCGTCAACCCATTTGCCCCAAACCATCTGCAGGTCCTCTCCATAAATGGGTTCAAAAATATTTCGTCTTTCATTACTCCAACCGGAGATATCCCGACAGAGGCTTAATGTCTTCTTTTCTTTGGCACCAATAAAACTACACGTTCCCCAAACCACTAATTTTCTGACCACATCTGGATATCTGGCCGCCAATACCATAGATGTTCTGCCGCTATCACTGAATCCCATTAGACTAAACTTCTCGTACCCCAAGTTTTTCATGAATTTCACCACTAAATCAGAATCTCTTACATAACAATTGTAATAGTTTCGCTCCGGTGGTCGACTGCGCCCAAAGCCAGGCGGTTCCCAAGATACCAGAGTGAACTTGGACAAGTCAAAACCTTGAAATTGATGTTTAAATTCGATTTGAACGGTACCTAAAAATATAATTTGTTATGCATTCATATAATTTGTTTTAAAATTCATTTTTGACATTTATATAATTTAATCAATGAATCTTACCTAAAACACCTGGTAGAAGTAAGACTACATGTTCGCCTGTTCCAGCCCTTTCATAATAGATATTAATGCCATCGATTTCCATCCGTCCATTTTCTGTTTCTGTCATTTTTGGAATTCCTTACTAAACCTTTAAGAAAATGTGATAAATATATAAGATATTCAAAAGTGTATTACAAAATATTCTATACTTTTTTGGTTAACAAAAATCGTATAAAAACTCTTATATGAAAAAAATTTAATCGTTATTTTATCGATAAATTATTTACGCAATAATATTGTCTTAAAAGTAAATAAGATTTCTCTCATTTATCGACTAAATTACTGAATGAAAATTTCAACATTTCATTAGCTCCAGTATTATTGGGTCAGATCCCGGCGCTCGTCATCGATGCCACGAAGCAGTTTCAGTTGGATTTTTATTTATGAGTGAAATTTCCTCTTAACTGAAATTCTATTCGAGTTAAACATAAATCGCCGAAAGCCAAAAGTAGTGGTATTCAAACTTTTTTATTGCTTTGAGAAAAAACAAGATCTTAAGCCTCAAAGACTGGTTTCACTTCTTTAAGTTTTACAGAACTTTTGCTTACATACAACATATGTGCTTAAATCATATTCACATATCATTTTAGGGCACCTGATGTTATGAAACCTCAATAGAGCTCAAACAGGGGTATCAAATGTTTCGATGCCTTTTGGCAATGGTTTGTGAGTTAATGAAAGACAAGTTTTAACTGAATATAAAAAAGATTAAAAAATATTATAAAATCTTATGATTCTCTTCACAAATGTAAGGATAATTATATTAGTTTCACTTTTTATCCTCCAATACAAGACTCTGTTCTAAATTACCATTTATTCAGTTTTTTTTGCATTGCATTTAAATTATCATTTAATGAATTGTTTGCACAGAAAATAAAACTTATGAAGGGATAGAAATGAATGTTTGGAGTCTATGGTTTCGATCATTACTCGATAATAATGCCAATTATAAGAAAACGAAATGTTTGACTGAATGAAAATTTACCTCAAGGATGAATCCATGCATTTATTATTGTGAAACCGATTGTTTTGAATAAGAAAAAGTTTAGTTCAGAAATAAAACATTATTTTCGCGAAAATTTTATTTTATTACAAAAAAATATACGTCATTTGAATGCAATTAAAATTAAAATACTTGACATTAGAGAAAGAGAGAGAGAGAGAGTGAAACAGTGGGTAACAGAATTGAAAGTGAATGAGCAAATCATAGAATAGGAGGAAGAGAAGAGACACTTATTAAGAGTGGAGGAGAAACAGAGAAAATAACAATAGAATTATGTCATTTGGTATTTCAACAGAAAAATAACAATAAAATAAAATAATAATTATCGATAGGAAAAAGCAATCAATAATAATAAAAGTAAGGCAAGGATGCCTTTGATATACATTTGTATATATATTACAGGTATTACAGTTCAGGTATGCAATTCTATACACTTTACAACTATAACACCGCTATTTAATTAAAAGCACTTTTTTCTATATTCCAGCTTTGATTATATTATAGAGACTTTTGAATACTTTGTAATAATAATTATTATTAAATGTTCTCATATTTATTGTGTAATTCCTATAAAATCGCTATTAAAATGACAGAAAAATATTAAATTTGAAATATAAAATGTATTCTCACTGTTGTGTGACTTAAAATATTATTTGAAAAACAAAATTTCTTTTTCATTTGATTTTCTAAGAAATCTAAAAATAACAAAATTTGAATATTTATTTCTCCGTATTTAACAAAAAGTGTGACAAAAATAATTAGAAAATAGTATAGATTGAGAACATAGGCTCAATTGAAGGCATAGATATGTCGAGTGGCGAACAACTCGTCCAGAATAGACTCGTCAGCCATAGACGATATATCACCCAATTCGCAGTCATCTCTGGTAACTTTGGCCAGAATTCTTCGCATTATTTTTCCGGATCTTGTTTTTGGTAAACCACTAACCGGATGGATGACCTCTGGCGCTGCCAGTGCTCCGATCTTATCGCGTGCTTTATATAGGCGTTAGAATAACAGAACTTATTATTGAATGCATTTTATAATAAGATTTATTTTGCAAATCAGAGTAAACATGAATGGAGTGATTGCTTACCTCTCTTTCTGAGGTCTCGCTCTAATTCTTTGCTAAATTCGAAGCCATCCTTCAGAACTATGAAACAGTAAAGGCATTCACCCTTTATTGGATGGGGTGTGGAAACAGCTGCCGCTTCTGCTATAGCTCTGTGGCCCACAATAGCCGACTCGACTTCGGCGGTGGACAGTAAATGTCCCGAAACGTTAAGCATATCATCACTCCTGCCTGTAATCCAATAATATCCGTCTTTATCTCTTCGAACGCCTAAATGATTTGTTTATTAGTATTTAAATTCAAATATAATGACTTTTGCTTGAATACCATCTCCAGTGCAGAAATAGCCCCTAAACTTGTGAAAATAGGTCATTTCGAAGCGCTCATGATTTCCATCAACTGTGCGCGCAATCGAAGGCCAGGGCCTCTTGAATACTAATTGACCCGTTGCCGGTCCTTCCAATTCCTTTCCTTCATTGTTAACTATTGCCGGAACTACACCGAAGAACGGGAAGGTCGCTGAACCCGGTTTCATAGGCGTACAGCCGGGCAGTGGTGTCAACATAGGAGCGGCCTATCAGTCCAAACAAATTAAAATTTTTGTTTGAAATTTAAACAAAATAACTGACTGTTTCTGTTTGCCAGAAGGTGTCCACAATAGGACACTTGCCATTGCCGACTACATTCATGTACCAAAACCAGGCCTCGGGGTTAATGGGTTCACCAGCGGTGCCCAAAAGTTTCAGTGAAGTTCGTTTGTGTTTCTTCACGTATTCGTCTCCGAATTTCATTAGTGAACGAATAGCTGTCGGCGCCGTATAGAAGATGTTGACATTCAGATCGTCCACTATTTCCCAAAGCCGTCCCGGAGTCGGATAGAAAGGCGTTCCTTCGAACAATACAATAGTGGTTCCGTTGGCCAGAGAGCCGTACACATTGACCGTATGTCCTGTAATCCATCCCAAGTCTGCCGTACAGAAGAACACGTCCTCATCGGTATAGTTAAAGACATATTTGAAGGTTGTGGCCGCGTATATCATATAACCACCGGTCGTGTGCACAACGCCTTTGGGCTTTCCTGTACTTCCACTACACAAAAATTGCAAGAGTTTTGCTTTATTTTGTACTTAATATCCGAATGGAGTAAGACTTCAAAAAGTTTTCTATTATTATATTTATTTCCGTTTGAATAACTCATCCGAATATATGAATGACTTTTTAGTTATTTTATTCAACGATTAAATAATTTTCCTATTCCTTGCTTTAATTGTCTAATTATGATAACTAAATGCAATATTTTTGTTTAAACAAAGTTTTCCTTTTTATGGTTTTTTACTTATTCTCTATAAACTGAGGAAATTTGTTGCAAAATTTTTTTGTTATGAATTTTGAGTTTTTTTTGTTGGAAAATAAAAATTAGATCTCTTTCTACGGAATAATTAATTAAAATTCAATTTTTTGTAAGTCTTATATTCTATATATAAACCTATTAGTAATAAATGTATGGACAGAGCAGTGCATCGGAAAAATTGGTGATTAAAATGTATGCAAACCTGGTATAGAGTATGAAAAGGGGGTCTTCGGCGTCGAGCCAAGTGGGCTCACAGTAGTCACTGGCATTTCGCATCACGTTATCCCACCAAAGGTCTACTTCAGGGTTCCATTTGATCAGGGGTTGAGTTGGATTGTTGTTCACATCAGATTCATTCACTCCAAGATTTAAATGTCGGTTCACAATACAGGCAATTATCTTATGTCCCCTTAAGTAATGGAATTGTTTTTTCATTTAATCGATTTATAGAAAATGTTTTCTGAAGTGATTATAGATTTGATATAAAGTTTAAATTACTTTTGTTTACACGTGGCTAAGGCTGAGTCCGATATATCTTTTAATGGTATAAATTTTGTGCCCCGATATGCGCCATCAGATGTAACTAAGAGTACACAATTGGCATCTAAGATACGGTCTGCTAAAGCCTCAGCGGAAAATCCAGCGAACTGTGCAAATGATGTCAGCGCTCATTATTAATGCTAATCTTTTAACATTACTTTTCCAGAATTGGAGTCAAAAAGTATTTTGTAATCAAAAAAAGCTAATATATAGCTCACTCACCACTACTGAATGGATGGCACCGATACGGGCACAGGCCAGCATCGCAGTGACCAATTCAATTGTTACGGGCATATAAATGGCTATTCGGTCGCCCTTCTTAACCCCTTTACTTTTGAGGACATTGGCGAATTTACAAACTTCTTTTCTTAAATTATTGTATGTTATTTGGCGTTTATTGTTTGGTTCGTTTCCTTCCCTGCATTTCATCAAAGAATACAATTAAATATTTGTTTTTTATTCAGATTTATATTTTTCTTTCGATATTTTCCAAAATATTTTTTTCTTCAATAAAATTAATGAAAACAGAATTGCTTAATAGGTTAGCGAATACAGTACAGAGATTTGAGTTATAAGTGAAATGTGTGTCAAATAAATACTAACAAAATATTTCGCAAATAAGAAAACAAAATTATAACAAACCAGTGATAAGCAATTCTATCTCCTAATCCGTTGTCGATAATCCTGTCCAAGACATTGTAGCACATGTTGGTCACGGCTCCCTCCATCCATTTGATCGAAATGGGACCGTTGGATATGTCAAAGTTATATTTAAGGAATTCATTTTTAGGTCCGCACTTCCAGTAAAAGTCTTTGGCGATGTCAGTCCAAAAACCCTCGGGGTCTTCGATCGAGCGCTTGTACATCCGTCGGTATTCCTCAATATTGGATATGTGGGCATCTCTTTTGTATTCTTCATTGGGATAAACAACAGTCTCTTCTTCACAGTCAGCGATCGCCATCTCTCTAACCGATTAATGCGTATTCTCTGTGTCTAAAATCGAGTCATAACACATCTGCACAAACAGAACAGTCAGAACAAGTTCATAAAAAATTGTGATACTTGTGATAACTTCCTCGCAAAAAGCCGTTCTCAGGTTAAAGCAAAAGTTGTAGCGATTTCTCTGAAGCACTATCACAACTCTGAGTTCTCATTCGCGACCAGGCATTCAAGCTTTTCAGGCTAGCAATGAATTTCTTGTAATGGTGATGGGGCTGTCCTTGGGTCCTCCCATCAGCAGTTTCATCAAATGTGCTTTTATGTTGGATTTACCACATGATAACTTATTTTATTAAATAAATAACATTTCATTATCAGTGAATGTTATGAAAGTTAACAAAATTCATAATCATTTGTAATATAATATAATTTAATGAAATTTTAATACACATTAATGTAATTTTCGTAAACAATCCTTTCTTGTTTTCCGGTACACAATTATCTTTGGCACTCGTGAATTAGACTTTATGACAAGTTTTGACACATTCTATAATAACCTTTATTTCAAAACACTGCACATATACGCACATAAACACTGCACACATGTCATCATCTTATATAAGAATTAATATAAAGATGTTTTAATTTGTTTTATTTCTATTTAAGCAAATATTTTTTTAAACCCATAGAATATTCTTAAAAATACATCATAGAATTGCAATAATAAAATTTCTTTAATATTAATTGCTAACTATTGCTAAATATATTATATTATATTATGCTTACAATAGAAAGCAAATATAAACTATTTATTAAGGTGCTTAATATTGATGAATTATCAAATTCTATTAAATAAATCTTCCAATATAAATATTCAATTTATTCGAAAATTTTTAGAATTCAAAAAGTATAAACTATCTTTTTAAACTGTACAGCTAGTAGATTACCTTTTAATGTTTCGCTTAACCAGGGGTAACCAAGATCGGCCGAGTCAGGGGGTATTTGAGAATATTTTCTCAAAGTCAGGAGGGTATAATTTTTTTCAAAATATGAAAAATGCACAGGAAGAGTAAGGTAAAAAGGGACTTTTCCGCCGCATGTGCAAAAAGTCAGGGGGGTAATTTGCAAAATCTCAGACTCAGGGTGTATTTATGCTAAACCCCCTACCCCCTTAGTTACCCCTAGGCTTAACATTATTATATTTGACTAATCTATGACCGACAGCCAAATATTAGTTTCAAATGAAAACTTAGTCATTTATAGAAACTCGTTATAACAAAATTTTTATTTCAAATTATTTGATATTGAAATTAAGTGTCGGTAACAGATTTGTCAAATAATATAAAATAAAGCGAAACACTAAAAGGTTGGTCTAATAGCTGTACAGTTTTAAGAAATTTTTTTCTCCCATTTTTTGTTCAAACTTCATAGTTTACTACAAATTTTGCTAAGAGGGTAGATATTCCGTGCTGGACCTCCCGTCCGCATCCCTGGTTTAAACTTCTAATACTTTATATAAAATAACTATAAAAACTAAATCGATTTTTAAAAAAATTTATAATTTTTAAGCAAAAATGAAACATAAATTAAGTTAAAATATGCAGAATTAATATTAATATATTTAAAAAAGACATTCAAAAAGAGTTTAAATTTTGAATAAATTCAAAGAAATGAGGAAAAAAATGCTAAAAACATAATAGTATTAATAGTTCTATTCTATTGCAATGAAAAACACTTTTGGGAAAATTTTAATTACAACTTAAAACTCATTTACTAAAAGAAGGAATTTTGTTTCATTTTTGTTTTATTTTTTGTTTTATTTAAGTAATTAAAATTGGGTTGGAGTGCCAGTGCCAGTGCCAATGCCGTTACCCTTTAGGTGGTCGCTCTCGCAGGTGTCCAACACAATCAAATTTATAGGTCCGGAATCTGCGTTTTTAAGATAAAGAGCGCGTGGAGTTTCTCTTCTTCCTTGTCCTTTCGGACTAGACTTTTGTCGATTTATAAGAAAAACTATTTTATTTCATTATAAAATTCAAATACAAAATCAGTCTTTACTGAACTGAGAGTAGAGAAGAAACTGAATTCACAAACATTGAGTGAATTCTTAAAGAAGAAAATATATTAAGTTTTGACTAATTAGTCGTTATTTCTGAGTCAAAACAATCGTCGACTTAATGTCGTATCAAATGTGAAAATTATTACAAATATGTCATACATTTGTCAATAAATGAACAATTAATCAGAAAATTAATGAAAAACATTTGACTATAAAGTCATTACAGCAATGAATAGATATTGATATCAATTATCAGTGGAGTCCTATAAGGTTGTGTATAAAACTGATGAAATCACAGATCTTGTTTTTATTGAAAATGGACTGTTTAA
>JAQFXN010002316.1:0-12949 GCA_034693365.1 Liacarus xylariae
AATTATCTGTTGAGATATAGTGAAATTTCAAACAGAGATTTCTCTTCACCCCATAAAGCATATTAATACTAATTTTGATTATAACATCTAAAATATTAAAATTAAGAATTTGAATCAAATTAAGCAATTGTTGGAATATTTCGAACCAACAAGTATAGAGTATTTTTTAGATAGATTTATAGGTGTACAAAGGAGGGTAAAATGGCGGGGTTTGACTATTTTGGGCTAGGGATATGCCAAGGGGAATGTTTTTCAAAATATTTTTCAACCACTAATATATACTCTTTTTAAGTGCAGGCCAGATTATTAACATATATTTTATTTGATGAAGATAGATTAAAATATATTATACTTTATTCTATTTGAATTATTTCATGATATAATTTAGAGAATATATTTTAAACAATCAAATAATAAAAAAAAGTAATTTTATTTGATATTATCCTTAATTAAGATCAGATAAACTACAGCTTATCTGATGAACAAATTGAACATTTTAAAAATACAACAATTAATACAAAATAAAATATCAATTGGTGATAATTTAGATTATATTAAGGATCGCCTGTATTAGTAAATTACATGGACAATATTAAGTTTCTTATAAATTTTATATTGTTTATTCCATGAGGTTTAATTGAGGTGATGAGAGTCATCAGATGCGACCGGAGATGGCCAAAGGAGGCATGTCGATTTCATCATTATCTAGGCGAGATGGCGCCAAAATGATTAATTATGACTATTTCCAACATCAAATGAAATAATTTTTGAAATTTTAAAAATTTATTACGTACCCTTGTCTAATTTTAAAAAAGCTGAAAACTTCATGAAAATTCTGCGAATCCGATCCCCTCTAAAATTCTTTCAAAAATTACCTTTTTTATATAAGATTAGAAGTAAACTGAACATTTTACCAATATCTCGCCTTGTAAGTGATGAAATCGTCGCCCCCCCCTTTTGCACATCGTTGGATTCAACTTATTTAGTCTCTCCAACGATGAATATTCACTGGTTGAACGATTCAAGGTGTGACAAACCCTCTCATAACAAAAATGAATTTCAAATAAAATTTTATCATTTATTTGATAAGTAATTGAATGCATAAATAAAAAAATACTTAAGGAATTTTACACCAGTAGACCAGAGGTCGCCAAAATCGGCCTAATTTTGCGAGAAAATTTTGCCAAAATACTATAGGTTGGGTGTAATTGTTGCAAAACTTAAAAAATTTGAATGGAGAGTAAAGTAAAATATAAAAAAATAATCATCGTCTCAAAATGTCAGACACTTTGGCGACCCCTGCAATTGGTTTAGTTTGGTTAGGTTTGAAGTTTATTGGCAAATATGAAACTATAATTTTTTGGTATTCAACAACTGATCTAATAGTTGTTCATATTCTTCCTTATGATACTTGTAATGCTGGACGTGAACCGATTCCGGCCAAAATCTCCACTGAACAGGTGTCTTGTTTCTCATAAAAGTATCAATCACTTTATTATTTAATCCAAGAGTGCTAAATAAATCTTTTCCACAATACAGAACAAGTCCTAAAATGATGAAAAAAATATTCGGTTAACCATGTACATTTGTTAAAATACAAATTAATGTTAAACTATTAAATAATTTTTAATTATATAAAATATTAGGAATAGCGCAGGGATGGACAAAGAAAAAAAATTCAGGGGGTATTGGATTTTGGCGAAGCCTGGGTTTCCGGGCAGTGAGTTCATAAATTTTACCAAGTTTTTGACAATGGTGTCCAGGGAAGTGGTATTACGTAATCGTGAAATTCTTGAAGAATTCAATTATAAATGATATAATTTAACAGAATTTCGACTAATTTTGAAAGAATTCTGAAGAATTTAGTTAAAGTATTATGAAATCTGTAAGAATTTAACAGAATTTCAACAAATTTAGCAAGAATTTGACAAAATTCTACTTTTTTAAGAATTTAGACAGAATTTCACAAAATATTCCGAAAACGGCCTCTTCAGCGCCGTTTTTTCAACTTTGATATGAGGTGTGGTACATCGCGAGCGACGTAGGGGGTATCGTCCAAAATCACAGGGGGTATACCTCTTTGTCCATCCCTGGAATACAGGTTCACTATTATTTGGACGTAATACAAACGGCAAATATTTAGAAAATGTTAAAATTTCCCATTATTTGAATCATTAATATTTATCATGATAATCAGTCGTCGGAGATATGAAGGCATATTCAATACATGTAATAGTTTTACTGCACATGTCTACACGATTGTGTGGATTACAAGATTATAAAATCCAAAACAATAGTGATATAAAATATTAAATCAATAGTTACGGGAAAATGAAAGAAATTGAAACATAATGTCTAACACAATAACACATAATTTTACTTTTTTATTATTAGAATTGAAATATTGTTTGATTAAAGATATATTATTTAATTAAAATTATTGAAAGAAACTTGCTTTTAATATAGGATTAACTGGAATTATTTTCCAAAACACTTGATATTTTTCAACATAAACATTTTTAAAATCGTCACTCAAATGAGCCGTAAAACAATCGTACGATTATAATACAAAATTTTGTACCCTGTAGCATAAAACTATTACATAATTTGAATACGCCTGCATATCTCTGACGACTGAATGTTAATCATTAATTTTTAAATTTCTTTCCTTAACAAAATAAATTAATAATAGCAAAAGTAGCCCAGGTCGCATGGGAGTATACAAAATTCTAAAATGTGAAAAATGCAATGGAGATGTAAGAGAAAAAGTTTTTTTGACATGTGTTGCACAAGGGGGGATAGTTTGCAAAATCTAAAAGTACATAGGGTATTTAAGCTATACACCTTAGCTATAATTGAAAAGAGAGTGTTGTAAAAATAGTACATCTTGAATGCCTTAAATTATTTGATATAATAAAAGTTATTTCTTCAACATTAAGTTATACCAACAATTTTGATATTCGATGATTTTTTAAAAATAGCGCGATAACATATTCTTTTAATAATAGATGCCGTAATAGTAGTATTCACATAAGGCTTAGTCTAAACATTTCATTTATCAATAATTTAACGGCATCTATTATAAAAAAGTATCTTATCGCGCTATTTTTAAAAAATCACCGAATATCAAAATTGTAGGTTATAACAAGGATATTAATAAGAAAATTGTTAGAAAGAATTTTTTTTTTGCGAAGCTGGGGATATTTCTGGCTCCACCTAAAAAATTTGCCAAATTTTGGACAATATTTCGGGAATACAACGGGTCAGGAAATATTTCGCAATTGTCAAATTCTTGCAGAATTTAATTTAAAATGACATAATTCAACAGAATTTAGTCGTTTATAGATTATAATACATAATTAGATACATTTTTATCTTATGTTTAACTTATATTTTCGAGGAAATGTTAGTTTTTCAATATTAATGATCATAATCACGATTATTTAAATCCTGTGATTTTTGAAAAACCTGGGATTAATATTTGTTATTATTTTTTACATTCATTCATTCATTCATTCATTCATTTTCATTACCCCTTATCCTTTCGGGTGGGGATGGAGGTCGGCAACAGTGAACCTCCATTCACTCCTATCCGCCACCCAAGCCTGAATTCTCGTCTGAACTAAATCAATTCGATCGCACAACTCTTCAATGTGGGATCGCCAAGACATTCTATGCCTCCCTCGAGATGCGCTGAGATTTGTTGTCGATTTTGTCTGTTTGTTGTATCCATTTTCATATCTCTGCTAAGCTGGGTGACCTATACTCTTCCTAAGCTGACTTCCAGCTGATCCTCCAGTGACTTTAGGTAGTTAAGGGGAGAGTGTAAAGGAAAAACTTTGATTGTGTCGATCACTTCCATTGAGCTGATCGTGTGAAGTCCTCTACTACACGGGATAGTGGTCCGGGGTTTTTAGTTCTCCAAATGAGAGCGGTTTGCAGAGCACCTTCTTTATTTGGGCAGATGCAATCCCATAATGGTATACATCATTGGGTGGATTTGGTTGGCAGTCGGCACCACAACTAGCTCTGACTCACCGTACGAGCTCAAGGACTACTATATAATATAGCATTGATGCATACGATGACTTGTATTACTAAGTAGAGGTCTACTAGCGGCGTATGCATGGGAAGTGCCGATCCCTTCCTAACGGCACCCCATAGGCACCCAGCACTGCCTACGGTCAAATGTTATGGGCCTTTAACTCGGATACTTCGGAGGCGTGACTCCCCATCGCTGGCGACCTCCAACCAACTTCCTTAGGCTATCCATTCTGTTTACTGGAATTCGAAAATATGGATGCCGGATCGTGTCATCCTATACCTTACCACCACTTTTGCTGGGTATAACCTAAATACCCTCTCTGAGTTTAAGATTTTGCAAAATACCCATTGCAAAAAAATTGAAATTTTACCATACTCCCCCTGTGTATTTTTCATAGCTTGAAAAATTTATAATACTGACTTTTTGAGAAATTTTTTCAAACTTCTACTCATCTATACCCTACATATTCTGCTCACCATGACTACCCCTGATTTTATTGAATATCCGTCTTATTCTCTATTTAATTATTAATAAACAAATAAATTTATTTTCTTTTCGTTTTATAATTGAATATGTTTTTTAAAACCAAAAACTATCCATTAGCAATATCAATTATTGACATTTGCCTACAATTTGATAAAATCATCATATACAGTAGCATTTCTTATATGTCCAAACAGTGGCTTTGGCAAGTGGTGGATGGGATTGGGTTTAAAAGTTATTTTCACCACTGAATATAATAAATATTAGAAAGGACACAAAGACCAGTTTAAACACTACCCTTGGACATTACCGTCGGCATCTGTTTTGCGCTGGCTAATTACCGACTATGATTAATTAGTTACTTGTTATTATTGGATATATATTTAAGTATTAAACCCAGTTTTTCAAAAATCACCGGGTTTCAATAATCGTCATCATGATCTATAATTCAAGTAATCTAATTTTTCTTTTATCTTAACCTGCATTGTTTTAACAACTATGATATGTAGTTCAAGAATTTAATTTACAATAGTTAATTACTTGGAACTGTCGGAAATGAATAGAGACATCTGGCTGCATTCTCGTGGTGTTTCACACTATAATTGTAGAACAACTTCAAATATAATTGAGCCAATAGTCTGATCACTATCTGTATTATTCGATTCGACGATAGAGTTCTGCCTAAATCCAGTGCTAAATTAGCATTAAGTGACATGGAGTCATATATAATGCCATTTAATAAGGATGAGATTTTCTCATTTGACTTTTTTGTCATTAACTCTCTCAGTACTTCACACGACATGTAACCCCCGATAGAGAAAGTGTGAAAAATAATTCCGTTGTATTGAGTGCTGAGTTGTGTTAAATCTTTAACCAAATTCTTAGCCACAATATGACTACCAATTAGTGGAAACAGTATTTGAAATATAGTTATTCTCACAACTAATACATCAAAGCCGCGTCTAATCCATAGTTTTCTGTACACATCTAGATTTTTATCCTTGGCCAATATCCAGGCAAATATAATGACAAGCTGTTTATCACCCATCTTATTTGGTTAATTACTAAATTTTTCAATTATTATAATTTTAATAAATTAAACAGCACAATATTTTTGCAACTAATTTTAACTATGATTTAATTGTTAAATGATTTAATTGACATTCTAATAAAAACTTGGTAGTTTAAAAATGAAATTATTTTTTCAAAATTCACTATTTTTATTAAGTGATCTCATTTCTACGTAACAATAATCTACAATGCCAACAGAATCAATGTTATCTATATTACAAAAATCTTGAAAAACCATTACAAATTAATAATGTTCAATTGATTTTTTCCTTCTTTTATTAGAACATTTATTTCCTGAATGGAATTGGAAAATTTTGATTTAATTGTTATATAAAATTAGACATGAAGAAAATAAAAATAAAATAAAATAATACAGTCAAAACCTATTTCATTATTTTATTCGATCCTTTATAAATTGATCATATTAAAATGATCATTAATAGATCCTGTATAAATAAATTTTTTTGCTGTTGCTATAATAGAAATTATAAATAAACCCGTTATTTATTTTCTTAGATAGAAGTCTTTTATGAATGTTCTCGGGCAAAAATTGCCAAATAAGCAAGTTTTTTTTAGTATCAAACAATTCAATTTCTTCAATTAATAGAAGATTTAACGAATTTCTTTAATATTTTCTTTCTCTGTTACTAAAATGTTCCCAGTCGGATAATAGAATGTACAATGTTCAAATCTGTAAGCTATCTTGTTTGTAGATCATCATTGTTTTTTGAAAAAAATTCCATGCTAATATTTGTGTTGATTTCTAATACGACATTGAAAAATAATTTCACTGAAAATAAATATTTGTGTTGTTGTTATATGTAATAAATGTTATTGTTAAATTTCAATACAAACTACAGTCAAATAGTTTTCCATGATAATAAACTGGTTGATCAAATAGGTAAATTGTGATATAGTATTTGTAACAATATGCTTTTGTTAAAATTACCTAGTTTCAAAAAAATAGCAAATTGTAATGCTTGTCAAATTAATTTTAAATATAAATTTTCATAATTGAGCAATGTTTAATTATAAATACCAAACATTAAAGCTAAATGCTTTGTCGGAATTGGTTTGAAACAGGATTATGTTCAAAATGCTAATGACTATTGTGTAAAAGAAGCTGAATAGATATCCATAGAGTACTGTTGACCTATCGTAAGACCACCCGCGCAACATTACAGACCGCAATGCGCTCAATGGCTGAGTAATAGGACTTAAATCAGAAATATAGCGAAAATAACTCGGTATCGCTTCTAATGGCCACAAAACACCCGAAGCAATCCATAGTGGAAGCATCATACCAGTTATGCCCACCTTGATTTAATAGAGAAATAAATAAATACAAAACATAGGTATAAAAAGATTAATAAATTTTTAAAAAAAGATTCCCCTGATATTATAAGAAGCTATATAACGAGCACAAATTTTCTGATCATCTATTAGATACATTCACACAGCCTTAAAGCATTTAGCTAAACTTACAAGTTAACAACTAAATTTTCATATTATTAAAAAAAATAATTTGGAAAATACCAAACTAGTTCAGGTTAATATTTACATGTATAGTAAAGTTATATGATATAGTACTTATTAAATAATTTAAATTTAATTACCTTTTTATATTCTAAAACTTTACAAATAATCTAGATAGCTCAAGTTATTCAATATATAAAAATTTTATCTGACGAGTAATCTAATTTTATCAAAAAGTGACAAGGTGTTAAAATTATTCCTTTCTTAACTCATAGCATGTGTGAATGATTTTAAAAAATTTTTGGAATCTGGGTCGATTTGGCCTATTTCCCTATAAGATAATATGGAAAGTATAATAAAACTTTTCTTACAGCAACTGAAATCTCATCCGACAACAATAAAGCACCTAGGAGACCAATAGCCGTACCAAGCAGTCCTTGTAAAGTGAGCATTATATAAACTTCTACAAAACTGCCCTGTTGTGTATTGCCGAAGATCACAAATGCAAAGACCATTACTAAAACCACTTGTGTCACAACGAGAATAGTCATCTGAATTAAATGTGCGATGAAGTACTCAATGGGCTTAACCCCAGCGACGAACACTCGCTCGAAACTAGTGCTCTTCCTGTCCATCACTATTTGAAAAGCGGACAACACCAGTGGCAACAGTTGGGACAGAACTATCATAATGGAAGGGCCAAAGTGTGTGGTGACGTCCAGATCTAAACCCCCGTATATGACCTCCTGTATAGTGATTGGAGACATATATCGGAATAAATTATAGCCAAATATTGTGCTCAAGACGTCGGCGTATTTTTTGAATGTCTGTAACAGATATTTCAGCACAAAAGCACCTATAGCTGCATTGGAGAAATCCATATAAACTTTAACGAGTGTCGAATCCAGGTCTTCGTCCGGCAGCTCAAGCAGGTCTTTCATGCGTAGCTCAAATGTGTCCGTATAGTTCTCATTGAACACCAGCGATAGGTAATTCTTGCCCTTAACTACTGAATCAAATGCCGACTGATTTGTGGGAAATTCATTCAAATGTATATAATATTTATCAAATGTTTCGATGAATAGCTGAGATAGTCTTGGATTCTGATCGCCGTTATAGACAGCTATAGGTATGTTATATGGACTCTGGCCTATGGAATATTGCATAGCAGACAAGGCTATTATATTAATCACATAAAACATTATTAAATATAGAGGTCTTCGTTTGGTTAATATATAATACTTTGAAAGCATTGCTTTAATACGCGTAAAATCAATGGCCTTATCATTGACTTTTGTATTGATCTCTTCCACAGTTTCTTCGCCTGAGTATTGATTTCTAACTATTATTTCTTTGAAATCACTTTCCGATTCATTTGAATCCTGTCTTCCGTCGTCTAATTTAATATGACTTCTATTCTGACATAATATTAGGAACACTTCTTCCAGTGTTTTGCACTGATATTCGTTTAGCAGACTTTGTGGTCTGTCCTGTCTTAGAATATTGCCCTGTCTCATGAATGCTACATTCGCTGCAGCCCTCGCCTCTTCGATATAATGTGTTGTTATAAGTACTGTTTGTCCTGAAATGACCACAAAAAACAATATTAATTCTTATAATAATAATAATAACTTTATTCAAAATAAAAACTAAACTCAAGATATATTTAATCTATCCAGCAAATAGACTACTTTTTATTAATTTCCTTTATTTTATATTATTTGAGTAATCAGTGAACGATAACAACAAATGAGTTTTTATTTCAAACAGTAATTCATAGAAACTTTTTGTAACAAAATTGATATTTCAATTTATTAAGTATTACTATTAAACTGTCGGTCACTGATTACTTAAATAATATACAATAAAGCGAATCAATATGAAAGTAGTGTATTAGATTAAATTTATCTTGAGTTTATATGAAGTACAATGTCATTGATTACATAATCCATTTTCTTACATAAGGTTCAATTTTTTTTAACAAGATGAACAAGAATATAATAATATATATTTAAGAATTTAGTATATTTATATTTTTATAATTGTTAAAACTACACTGCAGGATCATTTTAAATAGAACTGAGCAAAAATTTACTTTTACTCATTAGCTTTGAGTTTTTAGATTAGATTAATCTTTAACACAAAGATTAACTTTAATATCAAATAATTCAAAATAAAAAATTTGTTATAATGTGTTTTTACGAATGACTATATGTGACTATATGTTCATTCAAATTAATATTTTAGCTATCGGTCATAGCTTAGTCACACATAAAAACTTAGATCTAATGAGTGAAGTTAAACTCTTATGCCATGCAATTTAAAATGATCCATTACAGTATTTTTTCAAGCTTTACTTTCTGAAGAAAATCTTTTGATATCGAAAGCGCTTAGATTTATTTTTTAGTTTCATTTATATCAGTCAAATGAGATCAATGAACAATAAAAAAAATTTAAAGCTATTAAATGTTTAATATTATTAAGTTTAAACTACAAAATGAATTTTAATATTTTGGAACATGAACTCCTATTTTCTTTAAAATGTTTAGCTAATAGATCATGTACTAGATATAAAATATCAAAACTGATAAAATTGATTAACAAAATCTCATAATAAGGTTCAGACATGGATTTAATTTATAGTTTGTACGTGCTGGTGTTGATATATTGTATATAAATATCTGCGTTAATGTGTAACTTAAGGAAAATTTTTCAGGGCTGCAGAATTTTTAAAACTTAAGTTTTAAATCTTAATTTATAACTAAATAAATAATTCAATTGAAACAATAAATAAATCTTTTTATAATCACTGAAAGATCACATTATAAATATAAAACTTATCTTTAGGCATTATTTTCAAGATCATGCCGGTGGAGGTCATTTAGCTTAAAAAATATTTTTATGTCTATAGATTTGATTTTAAATAAGCTTAACAAATACCTAAATAGAGTATGTATCTTTCTATCTATCAGGAAAACTCAAGATATATTTAATTTATCCAGTTAATACACTACTTTCATATTGTTTCGCTTAATTTTATTTTTTTTAATTAATTAATGACCGAAAGCTTAATTGCAATACTAAATAATTTTAAATATAAATTTTGTTATAAATAGTTTATATGAATTACTGTTTAAAGTGAAAACTCATTTGTTGTTATCGTTCACGGATTACTCAAATAATATAAAATAAAGAAAATTAATTAAAACAAAATCAATTAGCTGGAGAGATTAAATATATCTTGAGTTTATATAAAAAAGTATATTGTACAAAATAATAACATTATTAACTATGGTTAGATTAAAAACACAGTCCTCTATTAATTGTGCCCTAAGAACACCTTTCAAATTATAGCATTTTTATAGATTAATATGTTTAATTTTATGAATATTAGCATACTAAAAATGGATAAAATAAAATGGTCATATTACAATTGTTCACAAAGAGAAATATTCAGTTAGGTTAGTTTTTTTTTGTTCCAGTGTAATATTTATTAAAATAAATAAATGATTTTTATTTTGACGGTATTCAATATATGATATTCTTTTATTAATCAATAAAAGTTTATTTTTTTAGGAATCTTTGAAAAATAATTCAGCTATTAACATTTTCAGTAGAGTACATTATACCAGGCGTATAGCCTAAATACCTCCTCTGAGTTCGAGATTTTGCCGAATATACCCCTCTATACCCCCTGACTCGGCCGACCTTGGCTACCCCCAATAATCAAATTGAGAGAGAGCGGAGTAGCTCAATAGGCATTGTGACCGCTCTAATGGGTAAAGTTCGCTGGTTCGAACCCAGTAAGGAAGTCTATTTATTTGACTATTTATAAGACTTTTTTCACCAAATATCGCTCTCAGTTTTTCTCACTTCACTGCTAGCAATGAGCAGTCACTTGTTCTAGAAGGAGTGAGACAAAGTGCATTAGACACTATGACGCATAGCATTCGGTCACTACGCCTACATCGAAAGGTACAAAAGGCGTTCATGAAAATGAATGAATGAAAAGATTTGATTTGATATCGAAATAAAATTCGGCTTTAAGTCAGTCGAATAAAATAATGCAATTCAATGAGACAAACACACCAGTATGCTATAGATATTAATTTGAAATCATGATACCGTATATTCAATGGATCCAGGTTGGATGAATAACACTGTAGAAATGAAATGAATGTCAAAATAATTTATATTCTCAACAAGCTAAAACTCTATAAAACTTAATATTTACATTATTAATCCTTACTTGACTACTAAGTTGTATTATTACCTCTTGGGGCACTTTACAAAAACGCTAGGGGTATTCCTGCCTGGACTCCCCCTTCCACATCACTAGTTACTATTTGATTTCGACATAATCTTTCACACTTTAATATGCTAAATTATAATGAGAAATATTATTTCTAAAAATGCAAACTCTAAGTTAAAAGTTAAAAGATTGTTTGATAAAAGATTTATATTTATATAATGTCCACATTTGAGACATCTGTATCGATGGGAATAACATAATATATTTTACTAATGTTGTACAATAAATCACTTCGTGTGCAGACTTTCTGTGAATAAAATTCAATTAAGAATAGACGATGAGGGTAGTGTATCATGTAATATTCCAAATATTCTAAATGGTTTAAATTATCTAGACATTTTTATAAATAAAGAATTTAATTAAAATTCTTCCTCTAAAAAATTCCCAAATTCTATTTTTACAATCAAAATTGATAAAGCTATTATTTATTAGTCACTATTATTTGTTATTACAAACATTCTGAATTCCTAAATTAACTCCTGAAGAAGGTTCCAATTGTGGAAAGTATTCAAGTTTTAGTCAATAAATATAGTCAATAAATATTCGGCGAAAATCCTTAAGGAAAATAGATAATTACTAAAGCTTAATGTACAATGAAATTTCTATATTAATCTTGGTGATTGGTTGAAAACTTGAAATTTATTAAATAACAAATTCATGTACTTTCGGCGTATATTTATTCACTTTTAGGAGTTATATAAATAAAATTGTTTTGAAGATTATATAACTTATTTTTGATTTAGGCTCAGTTGATATTATAGTTTTTTAATATTTTCAACTTAGATTAATATTTCCTTCTTATAGTCAGTATATTTAAAATTTATAAAATTAATAATTTTAAGAACAAATATTTAGAAAAAAACTACAGACTCTTTAGACATCACGTAAGTTATGTGAAGTTTTGGAGTTTCGAAAATGGACTACTGCTGAAACCTATTCATACTATCTATAGTAGTTTAATATTAATATCCATTTTTTAAATTAAATAATAATCTTGAATAGTTTATTAGTTTTTGAATCTTTATCTTCATTTTCAATTTAATAGAAAGTACAATAATTTTAGTTAAGTTTAAATCTAAAAAAAAATTAACATTAATATTGGACTATATATGGATAGTATAGAAAGGCTACAGAAGTAGTCCATTTTCGAATCTCCAAGATTATATTTATTATATTATCTATGATCATTAATATGGAAGAATGTCCAATTTAATAATTTGAAGTGAACATCCTGTTCTTCTGAGATTATAAATTATTTGTTTTTTACTTGTTATGATCAGAATGAAGGGATGTCTAAAAGATTATAACAATAAATTCAAAAATCCAGCTTATGTTGAGTTACGCGCTCTTCAATCAGATATCTCAAGACTATAGCTTTTCTTAATTTAATCCCCTTAATTATTTCTTATAGTAATATATATTTAAAATACCAAACTTATTACTGCACACTTCAGCACAGAATAATTGCATTTATGAATAAGTTTGTTGACCAATAATAATGAATCAACAAACTTATTCATAAATGCAATTATTCTGTGCTGAAGTGTGCAGTAATAAGTTTA
>JAQFXN010002317.1:0-12946 GCA_034693365.1 Liacarus xylariae
TCAAACATAAAAACTCAAAACTAATGAGTAAAAGTAAACTTTTGCTCCGTTCAGTTTAAAATGATTCTCCACTGTATAAAGAGTGAATAAAATTTTGCTATTTTTCAATAATCGAGTAAACGTTTCAGATTTGTATTGAGACTCTCTTACTCTCTAATTGGCAAATGGGTTGGGTTTGGGTTCATGACTATCGATCATTATCGAGAATAGTCAGGAGAATTCATTACTGGAGAGTAATTCAGTTTTGAAATACTCTCACGATTTGTCAATTGCTGTTATACTAATAGCCAACATATTCACCACTACCACTACCACTAGCCTTACCTATTAGTTGTGTTTACTTTTTTTGTCAAATTATCACAATATAATGTATAATATCACAAAACAACTATTGAATAGTGTTTTTCTGATAATAAATAAATTTCCTGAAAAACTACTGAATTAATTAACTGCTGTTTTGATTCAGTCAAGTGTTAAGAAAATCAGGAAAACATTATTGACTCAAATGAATTAAAGCTATCGACAAAAATGTCATAACTTTTAGAAAACAACAAAAAATAAGACTCAAATACATATCAAATTATGAATCAATAAAAATCTGATTGAATCGCTTTAATGAAACAAAAATAAAAATTGATTTTCAATTCATAAATAAATTTCAAATTTTTTAACATTAATTAACATCAAATGATTTATTGCATTCAGAATTTGTTTATTCTATAATATTCTAAACCCCAAACGCATCAACACTTGAATGAAGAAAGATTTGCCACACATTCACACATTCGCTAAACTCTCAGTTCCAGTACTTAAGGCATTCTTTAATTATCATATTTTTGAATATTTTTATCAGATTTAATGCTCTAATGACTGGCAAAAAATCGAACCAAAATTCAAATTAATCTTAATTACACTTTGAATATCACATAATTAGTTATTGCGGTTATAAATGAATGAATTAAGTAATTAGTCATAAAATTCATTGTCACTAATGCTTTCGATAAAGACCTTGAAAATCGGTTTTTTCCAAAATTATGTTTATTTGTCTCACAAATTAGGATAAAAATGAATAAAAAACTAATTGAATCTAAAAATAATCATCGGATTGGCATTTGTTAGGAAGTCTTAGCCATTGGGGTTTGTATTTCTTTTATTCATAGTTAGGGTAGTCTCTAAACATGGATTCATTAGATCGGCCGAAAGGCAATAGTTTTTCCTTCTTTTAGACTTCTGTTCTGCGAAACTTTTAGTTCACAAAAGCATTGATAAGAGTTGAGGAGCGGTTGGAATCATTAGTTTGCAAACGATCCCAAAAACTTGCCTTAATTACGCTCACGACAAACATGAAAGCGCTTCATAATATGGCTATAAATCTGTCACTATAATGATCGAACAATGTTGACATGGCTTAATTTGCTTATAAACTACATTATAACCGAACATTATTTACTTATAAATTCATTTCTAGTCAATCAGAAATTTATTTCTAAAACTTTCCAATAATTTTGTCGCAACTCTTTTCTCCGTAACGAATATGTGATTCAAATCTTGATTTTAAACAAATTTTTTTGAGAGAAATAATTTTATGTATTTTATGATTGAAAGCCAATATTTTCTTATTTATTATAATTAACTTGTAAATTTGATTTTTAGTATTGTTAACTTTTCAATTATAATAAGCTATTATCCAATACAAACTTGTAAAACTTTTTTTTCTCTCTCCAGAGTTAATCAGATTATTGTTTAGAAAAATGTTTTATAAATGAACCGAAAAACGCATTCAATTATATTACAATAACTTAATAATAAGTTTCATTTAATAGCTGTTATTACTATTTATTATTGTTTGCGAATCGAATTAAAATTTTTCCAAATATATAGTTAAACATCAAATATTATGATTGTTTGTCAAAAACTATAAAATCAGTTCTATTATTAAGAGATAGTAAACTACTGTAAGAGAATCAGAAACTAAACTGAAGCCAATTTAAATTTCAAAGACATACCACTCATAATATGACTACAATTTTTGTTTAGTGAACAAATAGTTTTAGTGTTTAGTTAATTGTAAAGTGAAAGCCATAAAAAAATTTATTTCCACTTTATGTTTATTTCACTCCAAAAAAACTATTGCAAAAAAAGAAAGAAAAGGCAATCGTTTATTGTGTTCCACAAGTTTTTTTTGAATAAAACACGAAAATGAGAAGCAGTTGTTAGCACTCACTCAAAATTATCTAAATATATAACATAGACTTTAATTTATGCAAACTTTCGGTTTTTTAGACTTAGCTTTAAATTTAATTAGTAGTGAATCGTCTTTTCTTTAGCAATAATTTTATTCCTTTTCAGTAAAAAAATGTACTGAAAAGCCGCTTAGTTTTTCAAATTGAGATTTTACGAGTGCGATAAGCAAAAGTACAGCCCTGAGCTATCAGTGCTAAGATTTTAAGTAACTAGCATTCTCTCTCCCAAAGTTTTTACTCTACGTCTCTCTACTTCTGCTTAAATAATATAAACACAGAATTTTCTGTTTAATTGATTCGTGTTTTTTGTTTTTTCTTCATTCAAATTAATTATGTTTTAAAGGCTTTAATTTTTCTCTCTCCTCTATCTTCTTCTCACTATCTGTGCACTCAATTAATTATTTTCTCAAATTAATTATTGTTTGATTCTATTTATCTTTACTTTTTTTTGCTAAATTAAAAAATACTTAATGAATATCTAATTATCGCAATTAAGCTTTTCATTTGAAGTCATGCTATTTATGCAAATGTTTTCAAAATATGTAAAGTTTTTTCTCTGCGTTTTCGGTATTCCTTTAAGTATATAATAGTGTAGTGAGGCTTAACTGAAAAGGCAATGTTTCAATGAATTGAGTACAACAGACCAGCCAAGGAGGAGGCACTATAAGAGTCACTCGGCATTCATGACAACCAATTGTAGCCGAGGAGTAGGAGCGCTATGATTATAGCCCTCGACAACAACTTCACGTTTTGATGAAGCGCTAGTTTTATATCATTGATTGCTATGAAAAGTTATTTAACGTCGACCCTAAAGGTTGGGCACACAATAAGTTGTAAAATCATTATTTTGTAAACCTTTCGTTTAATTTCACGAGTCTTTAGTTGTTTAGTTCGCCGAACACTCGACAACTGTTCACTCGATTCTAAGAGAATATTATTTTTGTTCACAATTCCTATTACTATCTCATAGACAGTAGTGATCTCTCATATGTGTTCAGCAATTAATAGTTGTGTTCAACACTATCTCTAAGCAAATAATTTAATTAACAAATTAAGCAATTATTGTAATTCTATGTTAAGTTTGATTTGCGAGAAACCGGACTCAATGTTGCGATCAGTTTCGTCGAGTCCTATCGACTCCGACGCCAGTATTGATATCAACGATGACGACAAAGAGCTGACGAGTTCTCCCAAACTCGAGCCCTCGTCTCTACAGATTATGCATCCAAACCATCAAATCCATCAAAACAACAGATCAATAAACTCAAGTAAATCATCAAAATTATCGTTTAGTATAAGTCGTTTGTTAAGTGCTAAAAGTGGTTGTAATACTAAACACACGCACAACAGCCCAACGCCTGACAGGGAATCCGAGTCTCAATCGCCGTGTTTTCAATGTCCCTCAACTGATACTAATGCAGCCGTTGTCTCATATCCCTCTCCCACTTCATCTGACTCCAAGTGCAGAATAACAGTTCCCCGAATGACAATGAGTCCATACGAAGTGGCTCTCAACTACCTGTCGGCCACTAATGGTGCTCCACATCGAGCGATGCCCTACAGTTCACATTATCCTTGGCTCAGACCTACCAATTCAAACATCATTGACGACGGTTTGCAAAGTAAGTCATCAATGAATGAAATTATTTAAATCATGAATTTTAATACTCAATCAAATCAATTAGCGCTAATCCCAAAGCAGATTACTTATACTACCGGTGCTATCGGTGATGCGCCTCTTATTATAAATGCAAAACTCTATATATAAGTAGCTTTAATTACTTATATTTAGTATCAAAATATTCTAATCGATCCATTACTTAGAGGTCAATTACTCCCTGTGCACTTTCTAAGCCTTCAACATAATAGTTGCCGAACCACTAAAACTCACTTCACTCCCGGCACGAGATGTGGACTTAATCTGAACAATGAGTTAATCTCTAATAGTGTTCTAATTGCTATTCTGTTTATATGCTATATATTAGCGAAATATTTATAGAAATTAATTCAAATATAACTTAAATCAAGTATAATATGAAAACATAAGAATGTGTTGAATGTCGAGAGCAGAGCATTGTTGGCGAAGCAAAATGCACTTTATTTACCGGTGCTTTAGTAGTATATAAATGAGTACTTAATTTAATTTATTATTATTGTGGAAATATTCGTTTTCACTGTGTTTTCCTAAACAAATTTCCTAAAACAATGTGCTTGAGAGTTTGGCCAAAATACCATATAATTAGCGAATACTTAACTCCCATTCACTCAAAATTAATTTTATTCATTAGATTAGTCTTTGTTTTCTCTATTCGTTACTCCAAATGCATTTCAATGACTCACATCTATTAGTTAAATAAATACAAATACAATAACTTTTTATGGATTACTTTTATTCTATAGTTCTTTCCAATAGAGAAGTGTTTTGTTATACTTTCATTCTGTCATTTAGTTAACGGCTATTTTACTGATATGTTGTCAAATAATGCTTATTTGTCGATCTGAATGAGAGAGAAAGGGAGGAGAGAGAGAGAGAGAGAGAGAGAGAGAGAGAGAGAGAGAGAGAGAGAGAGAGAACGAGTGAATGAATGAGAGAGTGAAGTGAGTAGAAAAAGATGAGATTATTTTGTGTCAATTATAAAGTAATTTTGTTCGCATTTGTTGAGTGAAAGCAAAATTTATTTATAAGTTTACAAAACTCAACAGTTTATTACTGCAAATTCCTTGTCATCACGTTTATTAACTTAATGTAATTTCATAATTAGTTTTAAATTTAATTTTCTTTTAATATACTTACAATTCATTTCAAAAATAACCAGAATATTCTATGTATAAAAAAATTTAATATCTTTTTACTGAATGTCTGCTATATTTATTGCAATTTAAAAAAGAAGACAATAACCCCGTGGCTTTGAAAAATAGTCCAACTACTTCCTTGTAATCTTCAATTATTTTTTTTTAAATTTCCATTGTTTTTATAAAGAAATCTTTCTTATATTTAATATTTTAAATTGATATTGCCTATACTCTATATACTGTATACCCTGGCCTGGCCATTTAAGCCCTGGCCATCTCTATACCAAACCTAAAATAAACTAATCTCATAATTGAATAATTTGTCGTTTAATTCATTCTTAATAGTGTTTTTATTTTATTTGAACGATAAGTGAACGCAATTCAATGCTATTCTGGCAAATGATTCTATGATATAATGCAATAAAAATCCAATTGTGATGAATGTCTAAATTGCGTTTTTTATTACTCTCATTGCATGTCTTACTTTCACTGTTTTTATTTTTGCGTTTCCGAACCCAAAGCAAACAGAATACAAGTGAGTTGTCTCTAAATTAGTACTCATAAAAATGGGTAATGAATTGTTGTCATGCATTGCAAATATTTATATTTTTAGTATACAATAGTTTAATAATACTTATTCTAATAGCAATTATATTAAAGTAATTGTCTTAAAGAAATATTTTGTTGTTTTCTTACAACCTTTTGCACATTGATGTAGAGCCAGGAGAGCCGCCGAGAATTGCGGTGAAATGTGCTCTCCGTAAACACAAAAGCAATCGTAAGCCTCGCACACCTTTCACTACTCAACAACTTCTAGCACTGGAGCGAAAATTTAGAACAAAACAATACCTATCCATCGCAGAAAGGGCCGAATTCTCCAGTAGTTTGAATCTCACAGAAACTCAAGTAAGTCTTGATTCAAAAAAATCAGTTAATATTTCCGACGACTATTAGAAAAGGACTGAATATTAAAGTTTTATAAAACAAAAATTCTTTAATTCTAAGAATAATTTCTAATATAAATAAAATTTTCTCTATTTGTTTGAAAAATAGGTCAAAATATGGTTTCAAAATAGAAGAGCAAAAGAAAAGGTAATAAATATAATAATAATCTATTCGTTTGACGTAAAGAATATTCACTACAAGTGATCGATATTTATATTTTGTTATTCTCTTTGAAATATAGAGATTAAAAGAAGCGGAATTAGAGAAACTGCGTTTGGCCGCCCGACCCTTTCCCGGAGCCGCTTTTGGTTTTGGTCTGCACGGGGGCCCACCGTTTGGTTTCAATGGTAATATTCACGGTTCAGGTCCACCACCGGCTCATTTGAGTTCAGCGGCCGCAGGTTTTGTTGTGGCCAATAGGGGTCCGTCTCTGTTCAATCACATCGCAAACCTGGCGACGCCATATCCTATTTATTCTACAGGACCCGTGACTTCATCAGCCGGTCCTCTAATGACAAGTTCTGTACCTAATATGCCGGTGACGTCTTGTACTTAAAGGCATATAAATGCAGCTCTAATGAGATGAAGCAAACAATTACAGAAGAGTATTGTTCCCATAAAGTGCCACTTTATAGCAAAGGCCATAAAACAATTTATTTAAAACTCCTGGCACTCCTGTCCTGTGAATTGACATTCTTTTAGTCAGCTTTTAAGTGATACAGACTTTATTGTGAATATCCATTACTTGCATACATGTTTGCCACCGATTAACCATTTTTCATATCTATAAATGCAATTGCGGTATGAATTGTGGTATGAATGTTGAGGCATGTACTCAGGCATGTTTGAGGCATTGAGGTTGGCCACAGACAATTATACAAAACTCAAACAAGACATTTATCTGTATAGTATGAGTGAAAAGCCGGTCCCCAGTATTGTTGGAGCGATCAGTTTTCAAAGAATTTTAGAAATAATCAATAAAACTATAATAAATATCAATAAAATCTTTTAAACTAAAATCTCTATATTATTGATAAAACAATTGGATTTCAAATAGAATTCATGCGAAAACTTGTAAATAATTTGAAATTTTATTATAAATAAATGAATTAAACAAATATTGAATATTATTCCGATTATTGTTGAGAAAATATCTTTATATAAACGGAAACAAAATTATAGAAATTAATTTCATAAACAATTTGAGAGATAGTTAAGTAAAGCTCTAATCAAATATTTGGTTTATTTATTGCTGTGAATCAAGTGATGGGCATTTGTTCATTACCTGCCGTATTGATCGACACATATATGTTCCTGTTTGCTTTGGTTCTTTACTTTCTCGTTGGCGTATATTTGCTTCTCAGTGGTCCTCAACATAAGAAAAGAGAATAACTTAATTCATGCTGTTATCGATGGCAACCATCGCAGCCATAGTCAGCAAACAGTTTTTCCTAAAGATTATCATCGAATACACTATAATATGTTGAAAACCTGCTCTCAAAACAACTATTGCTTAATGTGGTCTAAAATAAATGATTTGGTAATTTGTGTTTGCCTTCTAATAAATTTAGTCAAACAGTAGCTCTTCATTGCTTTGCTTTTATCTAATTTTCAATTCAATTAAATAGGTTTTTCAGGCAATCGTTTTCGTGTTTTCTTTCTCTTATAGAGTAAAACAAAATTTATTTCAAAGTCTTATTTGTTTGATTGAAATTCATCGCAATATCCTCTCAACAAATCGCAGTCAAGAAAGGAAAATAAATTCTTTTATATTGTTATAAATATTATAATATTTATCAAAATTCAGTGGAAATAAATTCAAACATTTATTCTAATATGTGATAATAGAATCCAGTATTTTATGTATCATTTCTCTCACTCATACAAACCATTAGTATTTATTTAATATAATATAAAGTTATATAAGATTATAATGCGAACTGTCATATGTGTTGTGTTTGGACTAATAAAAAACAATGTCTAACTTTATATTAGTTTTATATATATTTTTTCTCCAAAATATGGCCAAATATAAGTAACATTAACTCCCGTCGCGGATATTTCATAATAAAAAAAACTTTCTGGCTTTGGATGTTTGTATGTGTGCACACATTTATTCATTTATAATATAGTTTTTGTAAGAACTTCCGAATTGTGATAAATGACCTCTTTATCCTCTAGTCTTGAAAATGTGCGCCACAAGAAATTATTGAGGGAGGAGTGAATTCAATATAATTCGTGGCCTAATCTGTTCGTCACTACATATGATGTACAGTATTTACTGTATTTTATATTTCATAATAAGCTCCATTTCATAAAAGTTTGCTCAACGGGACGCCAACACATGCCTTACACCACTATATTCTGTATATACTTTGCTTTCTCTACTTTATATAACTTTTGATATACACTACTCTACACTCTATTCGTATAAAAGTATATATTATTTTATTGATATATTCACTCAATAGTGCAAAAACACAGGAGAATAGACAGCTAAGTAGTATTGCGATGAATATCTTATATGCTTTTCTAACTCTTGTAATATTTTGTTAAATCAAATTATATTTTTTTCACTTTCATTATTATTAATCATTAGATTCTTGAAAACCAGTTTTATAAAAGAACAGTAAAAACATAAGCCGTAGAAAAATAATAGTAATATATCATTGAATTTAATTACAAAGTATTAAATAAAAATCAAATAAAAGGGTCGCTCGCATGCGATTTGTGCACTGGTAGTCTTGTTTCGCTCGATTCTCTATTTGCCTTTGAATAAGAGTGTGGAGAATATGTGTAATAAAGCGCCCTATAGTGAAGAGGCGAGAATATCGCCTGAGATTTATCCAAATCCTCAACGCATCCGCGACCTCATAAATGGCTGCGTTATTAAAGTCAATTTGTTGGTCTCACCCGCTGTGCCGACTGGCAATAGTTGGCTTCACCACTGAAAGTTTGCCCAAACTCTAATAGACGGGGATCAAGACGTGAGTATAAAACTTCCTTAGCAACTGAGCATCTGATCGGAGAGAAATTCCAGACTCGCACAGAATAATACATAAAAATGAAGACAAACTGAATTATATTTATGAAAGTTTAAGTATTTCACTATTTTATATCAAAACACATAAACATATTATCCATTTATAATACAAACCAGGGATACCCAAGACTTTTATGCAATTTTCGATAAATATGAATATTTTAGCTAATTTATTCACAATGCTGATAAAAATTGTTTAAAACGTAAAATCGTAGACAGGGGAAGGGACAAATAAAATTGTTTTCTCCTTTTCTTTAATATTTAATTTAAAAATTAATCAATGTATATATATATATATATTGGCTTTTTCATAATTTTTCAATGAAGATTAGGATACCTTGAAATTTTTGAAGCAAAAACAACACCGTAGATAATGCTATACTGTATATGTTAGAATTCATATACACTGGTGGATAATCTTGAATGTAACTGGGTAAATGATATTATATGCTTTAAAGATGAGATTCTGTATTCTGATGTGTACCCCATTGAGCATTCCTAATAAAAACACGTAATAAATAAAAATAATATAAAACAGTGATAATTCGATTCAACAAATAAAAACCAATTAATCCTCTTATGCTATTATAGTATATAAAACTCTATAATTGGCTGCAAAATGAATATTTTAAACGAAAATTTTTCAGAAAAAAATAATGATTTATAAAAATAGAATAGCGCTGTACTAAACACAGCACTGGAGAACTTGAATCTCAATTATTGATAAGATATAAAATATTTACCTCAGGTTTCTAACAAATTACTAAATTTAATGATTTAAAAATTTCGAGAATTCCTTAAATCTAAAAAAAGGTATTTTATTTGTTTCGGTCATTATTTTTTGTTTCTAAGAATTTGAGTTTTAATGTCTGATTTTTATATTTGTCCCAATGGGAGGTCTTCTAGTGATAGAGCAATGAGTCTAATATTGAATAACATTGAAAGGTCTGCCAACGCAATGATCGCATATGAAGTCAAGTGGTCCTAAAGTTCGTGAAATGAATGCGTTATAAGAGTAGACATGAATTATACTTGAATTAAGAGAAGAAGAAGACGAAGAATAAGGCATAAGAATTGTGATAAAGACGTTGGGAACGGCCCTGAATGGCCTCAAATTGGTGGCAAACATATCTTGACAAGTGAGCTATGATATGATACATACACAGCATTAAACGGCAAATTAGTTTCACTTTATAACTGGTAATTGAGATTATATTCGTCTCTTCCTAAGCGACCGAATATAAAGTTAATTAAATAATAAAACTACGAGTCGTTCGTCACTAACGAGAGACTATTTTTTACTGATAAGGCAAACGGCAATTAAATCAATTTGCGCTCAAATGAAAACAATGAAATGTAATAATTAGCCTCATTTGGGCTATGGATGAAAAACTAGAGCTTCTGTGAGGGGAGAGAAGTGCACAGAGAAAGGAGGAGATGATAGAGAGTGAAAGAGTGAGAGATGAAGAAAAATTGTTTCGCTCAGGGATTTGACTGTGCAATGAGAACATATAGCTTATAGCTTGCAATTATAGCTCGCAATTAAAAGATACCATTAAGAGCTCTGAGATAAGAGCGCAACGAATATTGAGCTTCTATTCCAACAGAGAGTTGTGAGCAGTTTATTCAAGTATAGGCGATAGCAGTAGATGTGCAGTAACTGTTCAGAGTCTATATTAGCGCCCAATGAATGGAGTATGCATTCAGTTGCCAGAAATTAATTGAACCGCACAATCAAGATTGGAGGCCACACACCAGCACAAGGAATACCGATTCCTTTTATCGCATTCGACTATCGCCAGTATTAGTTCCCTATGCTCTCAATGCTCTCTATGCTCTGTTCTGTTTTGCTCTCCTTCTCACTCTTAGTCAGTCAGTCTCTCCTCTATTCCGATAAGTTCTTTGACGACCAGATTTGTCACCAGAAATGATGGCTCGAATAAAAATTATCATTACTTTCATTGTTCGCTCATATATTCAGAATTAAATGATTATATCTTTTGTGTCCAAAGTTTCCATTTATTGTATGATATTTTGCTATTTATTCAGCGATTGAAACCGATGTCTGATCTCTTTGAGCCGATGACACTCCATAACCACAGACTCTGTCATCTTCTATGGCATTAAATTCAATAAAGCAGACGAAGCACTCAAACTGTATGTTCGCTCCACTATATTAGCCAACATATAGATAGGATTAAATACGCTTTTGAGCCCTACTGTACTACACTGTAGCCGCACTGAACTGCCCTAAACTCTATGGAATAAAAAAGAAGTATTCGCTCATTGATATTAAGCGATACGATAAGACATGAAATGCATTTATGATATCATATTGGGATAAGTGATTCAATATGTGTTATACACATTGGTTAGGGTGTTATTGTTGTAAATAGAACTGCACTATAAGAGCACACAATCATTCCAAACCAGAGGCAGACGAAAGAAATATGAGAAAAGAGCGACTCATATATTATGAACGCATATAACGGATGACAGGTATCAAAAGAAGGACTAAATTGCCTTTTCTTACACCACTACTACTCATTCGACTTCTCTTTCAATAAACGAATAACACTATCGCACACTATATTCTCTACCATTAACTTATATGTCATTCTCTCTCTCTCTCTCTCTCTCTCTCTCTCTCTCTCTCTCTCTCTCTCTCTCTCTCTCTCCCCTGTCTTTTCTCCTTTGCAATACTCTCTCAATCAAATGATTGTATGCTAAGAAACAGTGAAAAAAGGAGTGGCGAATAGATCAGAGCAAAGAAGTGTTGGAAAGGGGCGAACACATCAAACAGAGTCGAGTCTAACACATAGTGTGAACGATATTCTTGTGCCGTTCGATGAAGATATCACTCTCTCTATGACCTATCAGAGCAGCAAGAAATTGAACAAACGGGACAATTACGTTGAGCTGACTATAGTTGACAACATTTATCACTATTATATTATTAGCCTGTCTGGTGTTGATGCAGCATCTTATAGGCGCTCGAGGGAACGCCAGCACAAGAAGCGAAGGGACATTTCATAAATAACTCATATAATAAAATGCTTTTATATAACGATAACGAACTCTATTTAATATACGTATTCTTGAAAGAGAAATATTTTCAAATTAATATTAAATACACCATTAAATTAATGACACCTAAGAGTTTTTGCAGCACTCAATGCATAAATCATTAAATGTTAGGAATTAAGTCATATCACAAAAAACGGTATTCAAAAGAGATTATATTTGTTTTGAATGAATGAATGAATTTTAAGATTTGAAAAAACGTTTAGCGAAATGACATAAAAAAAAGTCAGAGATAAGACATAAAGGCTATAGTGGTCTCTATTATCAACCCTTGAAAATCAATTTAAAATTTTTTAAACATCTCATAACTTTCATCGCAATTCTTTTGAAATTTTATAATTAAATTTTTCTTCTTTAATAGATTGATAATATTTTTTATTCAACATTTTAAAGCAATAAATTTAGAAAAATTATAATAAGATTCTAATAATACGATAACAATAAGAAATTTGATTAACGATTCAAACTTTTATTATATTATATTTAAATAATAATAATAAGATTTCTCAGACTTAATATTCAATTTATTTGTGGCATTGGATGGAAAAGTAATCGATCGAAACCTGTGATCAATAGTTGTGTAAATAAATATAATTTAAGCTTTTATTGAATACAAAGTTGTCTAAAAGAATAGAAAATTGTGTAAAAGACTATAAAATGAGTAAATAATGACTTGGAGTTTAATAATAATTAAGAAATTTCATATGACTTTTCATCACATTATTTTATATACTGTATATTTAAACTGTATAATTATAATATAACACAGAGGTTGCCTTGGGATACCTAAAATGCGGTTTTCCAGAAAAATATGGTACACATATTTCGTGAATAGTAT
>JAQFXN010002318.1:0-12945 GCA_034693365.1 Liacarus xylariae
TATGGCACAACTTTGAGGTGGCACCGTCAACACTGTGCAAGTGATGCTCAACTAACCTCAAGGGAAGGCCTGATTTATACTATTGAAAACCTAAATTTTTCTGTACATAGGGTTGCATGCTATAAGCCGGACAGTGATAAATGAGCATTTGATTCTTTATTTAAAAGTTCGTTCATCAATAGTTTGAACAGAGAGGGAATTGGTTGTCTGTGGGGTTTAGTTCTGTTGTAATCAGTCAATTCAAATTTTATTGGTTCTCACAATAAAGATTTTGTAAAAGATTGTAAATCCTTCGGACTATCCTTTAGATCAAGCATTAACATTTTAATATCACATGTTAAACTTTATCCACAATACTTATTGCTATAATTTCAATAATCTTATAAGAAATATGCTTTTATAGGAAAATTGAACTCAAATAATAAGACTATTTTAAGCAACAACTAAACTCTTAATAATATGATATACTGTATTTGTAAGAATTTTAAAAGTGAATTTTAGATTCACTAATGTTAATGCTTGCTTTAGATAAGTAAATCAATAGATGAACAACAAATCGCAGTTATAAATATTATATTTTACTCATAATATAGTAAAATTAATTTAAACTAAATTTAAACTGAACTATTACAATTGCTCTAAAACTCACTGCCAACCAATTCCTTCTGAATATTCTTGTCTCAAATTCTTCAATTACTTAGTTTCAAACAGTTATCAGAATCCATCAAATAATTTGTGCTAATAATTCACCCGTAAAACTGCTGTTTCTCCTGTAGACGTACAGATGGTTTTCACTCAATTTATTCAATACAATCTAGGGATGCCCAATGGGGGTATAGCCAAAATACCTCCACTGTCTCCGAAAAATGATCAAAATACCCTCTGATATGAAGAATCTTATTATTGAGAAGGTACCCCCCCCCTATACCCTGCTGTGACTTTTTGGCCCTTATTAATACCCTATACCCCTCCTGACTTCGAGTTCATTGTCCATCCCTAATAGAATCACTTTTGAACCCAACAAAAGTTTTTTCCAAACTAATTAGATAACTGGCTATAAATTCTGGAGATGGCATACTCTGCGTCTTGTTTTCTAATAGAATTCAAGAATCCCATTAATCCAATTGATTGTAATTCTTCAATATGTTTTAGTATCTAATTCTTGAGCCCATCAACTCTGATATTTGTGACTCATGTCAGGCCATTAATTACAGTAACTGTCACTTTTTATCTGCTGACAAATCTGATGAGCACTTGTATGTTCACAAGTGGATCAAATGTTCAGATGTGTTGGTACAAATAATGGCACTCTTTTTAGAAATTCTTTGGATATTCACTGAATATATAAAGGATCATAGAGTGAAAGATCTAGTTTTTATATAGATTTTCTAAAATATATTGATCGTATATTAAACGCTCAAAAGTAACAGAATTTTTTCAACTCTTGATACCAAATATATTTTTTGATTGTTTTTTAAAAATTCATGTTAATAAATATAATGGAAAAGATTGCAAAATTTCATTAAATTTTAAAAATGAGTGAAAGATTAAAGCTTTCATTATTTTAAGGAAAAAATATTTATTTAGATGAGGTGAAAGTTTCACAATATTGTATTTCACTCTTTGCAACCTTATCAATGACATTTGTCTTATTTATGGTAGAGTTTAGTTGAAATTCTGTTGAGTTTAATTGAAATTCTGCTTTGATTTTTTTAATCAATGAATTTACCGGTATAAAGGAAGTACTTTAAGGATAAGATTTTGATCATTTTTAACATGTTTTTTTCTAACATTGACGCAGTGAATCTCATGTCAACTACCTTTATTATATATTATAGTCATGTGGGCAGGGATTCAAAGAGCTTCAGGAACTCATTTAAATCCAAAGTTCAATACAAACCATTATTGTTTTCTCTTTAAAGATTCCTAGATTTTTTTCGATTAGCTTTACACATATATTACTTCGAATTCAGAATTGAGAAATACCCGTCGAATTTCGATAAGATATTATTAATATTAATGTTATTTATAACATGATTTAATACAAACTTTAAGATTTAATCAATTTCCTTGAAGCTAATACTGTAGCTTTTTAAAAAAAAGTGACACCCCTTATAATATATTTATTGAGCCCATTAATATATTTGCAAATGCAGAAATACTTTATTGTGTGCTTGATTCGTTCTATAGTCTATTTGTTGGAGCCGTCCCTCTAATACCTCATTTTTAATATTTAATATTGTCACTGTATATGCACTGTTAATTTTCATATCACTTAAACTTCATTTCAGTTACAGCTGAAGTTTTAAAGTCTGTGATATTTAAATTAACTTTGTAATATTTGCTTTTTCAATATAATTGCCAACACTTATAATTGTGTTCTTAGGTGTCACTATTCCCGCACTCGACTTAACACATTTTAACTTCGGGTCAAATCACTCATCGGCGGTCTAACTAAGTCTATAGTATATCAATTCAATGTTAATTCTTTTAGTAATTCAATTAATGTTTACTCTCTTAACACATAATATTCAAAAACAATTTAACACTTCATTAATTTTCAATTGAATGTCGATTTACTTACTGTTGAAGACTATCATTCATGAAGTAATAAATTAACTATAATTTTGTAGACCTAAACTTATATCACGTGTGTGATGTATCGCGTAGTATGACTACACTATTAGTTAGTCACTGAACTACAATTTGAGTTCTTTCAACCATTTTTTTGGAAAGTCTCTGTTGGCTCATAGGCTCGAAACACTGAAGTCGCTATAAACTAGGATGAGTAGATCACATGTTCTCAGACAACTGATTTGTGAGCCATCCAGGCTTTCACTATAGTTTGGGAGCCCTTACCAGTCCTGTTCGCCATAATATATTTGAGACATTTTTTTATTATAGTTAAAAACAAATATTATATGAAGTGAAAGCAATTAAATTATAACTTCATTTCTATTTTTCTGTTGATTTCATTTTTTCACCCAAAAAAAACTTTTAAATCGATTGAATACCCATATCTATCAAACATGTTGAATCGAATAATAAATACTTCAATCTTGAAAATGTAAAAACATTTGAAATTGTGGTCTTTGTGTACCAAATTATTGTTTTTAGACCTTTATCTCACAAATTAGTCTGTTTTCGAATTTGAGACTATTTCCAATCGATTCAGCATGTGCGAATTAGTCAGAATCCATGTCTCAAGTGTTAAACTATATATTTTAGCGCCCTCTGGCAACTACATGCCCAGGTTTGGAAATTTTGCAAAGAAATGCCATACTCAGAATGACCTCCTCTATCGATGTGCATAAGTTTCGTGACATTCCAACATTTTTTTTAATCATACGTTTAAGGCACAACTTTTAGAGGTGTCACTTCAGAACTGTGCACGTTATGCTCAACTAACCTCAAGGCAAGGCCTGGTCTAAACCATTCATCTAAACATATAAGGAGAGAGAAATATCCAATTTATTTTCTAAACTTTTGTGTTATTTGTTTAGTACTATACAGAATATATATAGACTCTATATTATAGAGTATAGAAAGTCTCCTTCTGAGGGCCGTTATATTCGTTTGAACTTCGATTGATTTTCTTGATTTTTATTCAATCCTATATTTGTTACACTTTATGATATAAATTATGTTTGGAAATATGCTTTAATGAAATCATTTTATTTAAAAGGTTATAGCATAACTAGGTTACATCTATTCCATATCAAAATTAAAAATATATATTCAAATTTAATATTTCAGTTTTAGGAATATATAACAGATTAAACTAACGAAGAAACCTACGACTTATAAAAGTTAGGTATTTTCATTTTATTTAGAAAATTCTATCTGGTAATAAAAACAAGGAGAATTTTATAAAATAATAACTACAATCTCTCTACTTATCATTTGACTAACTCTATAAAGTTGTTATTTTTAATAACTTATTATATTTATTGATTGAGCAAATTATTTGCTTTTGTTTGAATTAATGTTTTCAAAACTTTTTATTTCGAAATTATTCTAAAACTTTCTTTTTGTTATTGCATTAAATATACTAATAGCGTGAATTCATTCAATTAATTTTTATAGCTATTGAGAAAAGCTCTAGCATAAATATAAAGTAGAAATAGAAGTTGAAGTAAGAATTCATCGTTAACTCAAATATAGATAATATTATTTCAGAGTGAGGTCATTAAGGGGAATATGCTTTTGGCAAAACATCTGAGGGATACACAAAACTCTATGCAGAAAATCTGCAAGAGTGGTTCCAGATGAGACATTTGGCTTATTTTTTCATATTCTTCTCTTGCGTTTGAAATGTAAAAGCCGAAAGTTTTTTAAATTATTTTATTTCAAATATAGAAAATAAAGTTTTAAAATACTGGAATCAAATAATAAGTTTTTATTTTTCAATTTAATTTAAAACTTTTGAGATGATTAACACACAGAAAATAATATCACACAAGTTATATTTAACTATTGCGAAAATAATATTTGTGTTCTTTCAAAACTAAAAGACTATCAAGAAGGATTGAGCGTAAGATGCGTTACATGCCTCGTGCTATTGCTTGTTAAATTGCTTGCTGTGCGCGTATACAAAAACAGGGGATTCTCACTAATTGTTAATTTGTAAACAAATAAATAAAATCAATAATAAATATATTTTTTAAGAAAATAATTATGAATTCAAGTGAAAATAATCTAAATTTATTAAAAAGTTTATCTGATTTAAGTGGATCAACAGAAAGATAATAACAATACTATTGTAAATGTGAGTAAAAAAAAATAAAAATAAAAATTCATTGAATTATTTTTTAATTGTTCTTGTTTTAATGAAATGTTCCCTCAAGTTAAGCAAACTAATGCATTATAATATCTAAAACATTCCTAAAAAGCTTTCAATCCAAATGGAAAATAATCCTCACATTTATATATTCTATAATTTATTTCAAAAGCATATTATTTCTAAAGAGTTTTCTGATGTCATTAATTAGATTCAGTTCCGACTTGCCTTAATATACCTGATAAATGACGTATCTGTGCCTAACTATCATAAGTCACAGATTAGTGAATAACGCCAACTACTTATTAGTACATTGATTCTCATTATTCAAAGTGAATGGAGTGGACACAAGAAAGTACAGACTAGAAAAACTAGGATTTCAGAAGATTTTATCGATTAAATGGTATTTTTTTATTCATTTAATTATTTAAAGACTGTTTTAATGACAACGAATTTTTTTCAGCCCTTATTTCGTCTCATTTAACGTAATATAAGATATAAGAACTTGTTTTCAAACTCTTTATTTAGAGCACAGAATATGAATTTCAAATTCAGAATAAATGTTTGGCCAATACTTATCCCATTTTAGTTTAATGCCATTAAACTTACCGGTTCTCAGTTCATCGAGTTATGGCCATACAGTCAACGCTCTGAATCAACTAATTATTTAACTAACTGTTCAAAAGAAGGAAATGAGCCAAAGCTTTCTTGATTTGTGGCCTTTTTTAGTTCGCATTAGAAACGATACAAACGTCTGGTCCATTGACTGCATCGCATGCAAAGAGATTCCCGATTATTGGCCTTTCATTCGCATATCCATTGATTTTATTCTCAATTCTTATTGACATTCGTCTCATTGATGTTAATAACGATAATAATAGAATATTCTTAACTGTAAAGCATCTGTGCATTTGTGCTCTACTTTTAGTACAATTTTCTTTAACGATCACTCAATATATTTGGTATTTCGAAACATTTGATCTACAAATCCATGAATTGAATAACAGAATTGTGTTAAGTCTGAAAACTCCATACAAATTACTTCCAAAAAACAACTATTTCTTGACAACAATTACTGGCAATAAATTAATGCCAAATGAATCGATTTAAAACATTGAGTTTAACTTTTATATATTTTTTATAGCACTTAAAGACTTTATATATTTAGTGCATAAATTATATGCAGAGTCCGTACAATTTCGGGATAAAATGTAGTAAATCTGGTTCACAAAATGGTAAGAAAAACAGTGAAAATCATTGTCTATCGATCCGTAATGAATGCTATAATTACGAAATATCTGAACTACTGTAACAGTTTAAGGAAAAAGTTACACAGTTACATTATTAAATTGTTCAGACTTTGATTATGTCAGCTAATTTATATCGTATATCATTTATCATATAAACTGATCGGTTTAACACAATAATACATTAGTTAATAATGAAATATATATTAAGCCCATTCAGAATTATGTGTGAATTTACAGTCGAGATAAATTTTAAGCACTTTTTTATTACTTTTGTGCATTGAAGCCCAACGAAAGTGACATTTATTATAGATATTTCTTTACACTTTTTTAATATTAAATGTTTATATTTCTGATCAATTTTTCAGTGATTTGTTTGAAAAAGTTCTTATAAGACTTGACAAAAAGTTATCTCGTGCCATTTATCTATGGCATTCAATTGCAATCAAATAGAAGAGTGTGAACTCAACTTTAGAGGTCCAAAACGGATACAAAATTCACTATCCGATCCGATCCGACTATTTTGTCAAGGCAATCCGAACCGATCAGATCCGAACTTAAAAATTTTTGTATCCGATCCGTTCCGACAATTTTATCCGAAATGATAAATGTGTCAAAAACTTTTTTTAGCTACAAAATCACATCAAATTAAAATTAGAGCTACTAAATGACATTTTGTCGACATCTGAATTAAAATCTAAAATGTGATGCTATTTTAATTTCGTTTTTGAAATTTTCCACTTATTTATAAAAATTTAGCTCATGGCAATTTTGACTTTCGGGTAAAATTCGGATAAGTATTTCAGATCCGATCTGACTTTTTTTTAGGCCAAATCCGATCCGTTTAGGACCTCTACTCAACATAGGATACTATTTTTAAAGTTTCTTCCAATAAATTAAATTATTCTATTTTAATGATTATTCATAGAAAATAAATTATAATAGAGTACCAAAATCTATGCACAGCTTATTTCTTGCATTCGTTTGGCAATTAAATTGTAAATAAAAAATAATTTTGTAACTTTTCTTTGAATTCTAAATGAATTTTAATATCAATTTTTTATTCCATGTTTACTAAAAACTAAAATGAATACTATTATTGTTGAATGAATTATATAAAATTCAAAACTAATTTTATTTGGGATTCTGTATAAAACAAAATAAGTTATTTGATAAGCAGAATATTAGAATAAGTTATAAGCAGAGTCATGACAATTTCGGAATAAAACGTCCTAAATTTCGTTCGTAAAATAGGAAGAAAAACAGTGCAAATTCGGAATCAAATTTCGGAATTAAAAATGAAATTTCTAAATATCTTAAGAGAAAGGGAGTGTAAGATAACAGATTTCAATGACAATTTTGATAGATTTTGTTTGTTTTTAATGAAGCCAGTAAAAACTGATCTGTTTTGATAGATAATCTTTTCCAGCGAGCTAATAGAAAAGAAATGAATTTATTAAAAACTTAGATTTTTTCTTTCCATTATTAACAAAATCAAACTGTTAGAATGAAATTTGATGACTGAAATTCGGTAAATGTTCATAAAATATTCTATAATTTTAAAAATTTATAAATAATTTATTTGATACAATGATTTTCATTCAATTTTTATCAACTAATTCATCATAAACTCAAATTTTTCGGATTTACAGTATTTTTGATTCATTTTCATGAGTTTCAATATGTGTTTTATAAGTAGTGAAGCGATTTCTGGAGAATTCAGTGAAACAGGTTTTGATAACGACTTCAACAGTGGAAGTGATTAAACACAATATTTTATTACATTTAACATTAATCTTAAAATAAATAAATGTTTAGTTTTATTTGAAATTATTTTTACATTATTTTCATAAAAATTGTACAAAAGTGTAAAATGTATTGCTTGTCCCAGGAATAGGCAAAGTGGAGGGTCCGGAATACCCCCTGTAATTTTGGCCGATACCCTCTTCATCGCTCGCGAAATCAATGTGAAAGTCATGAAAGTCATTATTAAACTTATGAAACACATATTGAAACTCATGAAAATGAATCCAAAAATGCTGTATTTCGTATTTATATGAAATTTTTGAATTATACCTAATCTAGGAATTTTCTGAACATAAGTGAAGTCTTATGTTGATCTTGAACTCCAGCTTGGTAAAAATTTCCGTAAATACGAAAGATCTGAGGCAGAGAGAAAAAAGTCGTATTTACGAAATTGTCCCAACTCTGTTTGCAACTAAATATTTTTCACTAAAAATATCTAAACTCAAAATATTGATATACAGAGACAAACTGAAAAAAATAATATTAAACTCCGAATATGTTTTTAAAATGTTTTGATTGACAAGAGCTTAATGTCTTTGAAATGATTTCTGTTTGGAAGCAAACATCACATAAAACCTTTGTAATGATTCTAAATCAGAAAAAATGTTATACAAAAATGTAAAAGTTATAGAAAGGCTGAATGAAAAGCATTAATAAAAATATATACAGAGTATCATTTCCTGTGATAACAAGAAAGATTCATAAAGACTATTCTCTCAGTTGTCATTGTTATCCAAAGTTTAGATTTTCAAAACATTAAAAAAAATCTTGAATGAAAAGCTAAGAGCCCTCATTTTATTATATAGCGTTTTTCCTGCGCCCAAAACGCCAGGGCGCCTGCAGTTGCTCTAACAACCAAACAAGAGCAACTAGCAATATAATTGGCTAATTTATTAATTCAAAAGTACGTCGAACAAAATAGGGGCTTGTGATTGGTTAGGGCACTTGGGCGTTTTGGGCGCGGCCGCCAGGCGTTTTTTCTCAAGGCGCCGATTTTACCAAACGCTACTATTATATAAATGCTTTAACCCCTAACCAGATATTACATATAATAAATGTTTTGTTTTTTCTTTTCCTCTCTTTTTCCCATTTTATTGCAATCGTTTTGATTGTTTATCTGTTTTTTCGAGTCATTTAACTAATCTGAAACACAAATACAACACCAATAGATAGTAATGAGTTAATTGATAAATAGTCTAGACTATGATTATTACTTTTTGTTCATATTTTGATTTTCGTCTTATGACAAAACAAACACTTTATAATTCTTTATCTTAAAGTGTAAAAGCGTCCGAAGAGATAAAACACTGGACTTTTAATACATAATTCTTAATCAGGGGTAGCCAGACTCGGCCGAGTCAGGGGGCGGGTATAGTATTTTCCAAAATTTTGCTAAAAAGTCAGGGGGTATACGTCTTTCCAAAATTTGAAAGTAAGGGAGAAGTAAGGTAAAAATACTACTTTTTGGGGTAATAGCTGGGGATATCTCGCAAAATCTCGGAATCAGGGGATATTTAGGCTATACCCCCCATTGGCTACCCCTGTTCTAAATAATGAATCACACAAAACACTGATCAATACAAAAATTTCAATATCTGCAAGCAAGCTCATTTTAAATATAATATATGTATTTTCAAAATAAACCCGTTTTAACATATTTATAATTAAAATAAAATAATCAAGTCAATTCTTCAAAACAGAGATGAATAAGATTTTTTGGCGCTCTTTTTGATACTTATCTTATCCGAAATTAAGTGAAAAATGAAAGTTAAATATCGTAATTATATCATTGCTTCATTTTATCAATTGAGACATAGATTTTGAATAAATCGCACATGCTGACCCGATTATTGAAATTTGTAAAATTGAAAATCTAGTGATTATCGAAATAGAAGACATTAATCTATTAATTCCTGATTTTTCTATTATAACACTCATTAATAATGAGTCATTATCTCAAAAATTACAAGATTTTCGGATTTAAAATATCACTAATCGATTCAGCATGTGCGAATTAGTCAAAAGTCTATGTCTTAATTGTTAAAATCAAACACTGATATATTTATGATTTCATCTTTCATTTCTCCCTTAATTTCAAAAATTATTCAAACAAGTTTAAGACTATCATTACTATAACCGAGTACCAATAACATAAATGTCATCGAAATGATAAGTTTTATTATTACAATTGTTAATATTAGAAATTCATTACCGCTCAAATGTAGTTCCAATACGAACTACCACTGCTTTAGAGCATAGTGCAAAAGTGTCCTAAAAATTTTTCCCTTCGCTTCCCGTGGTCTTAATTTTCAATCCATTCCCTTCTCGTTCCCATAAGAAAGATTTTCACTCCCATCACATTCCTATCCAATTTCCCCATAAAATTAAAATACATGTTTCTAATATGATTAGATATTTATTTCAAAGTTATCAATACACAATTTAATTGATGTCTTTATTTAAATAAAAGTTAGATCTAATACTGCCTATATAATCACCCATGTATAATCATTTGTATTATGTTTTAAATATATAATCTTTTTTAATGTTTAAAGCAGTGGATAAGAACTAATTATTTATGTGTATTGAATATAAGAGATTCGATATCTAAAAACGGGAATCCTTTTGCTAGCACTCAATACCTTTCCATTCCCTTAAGGGAAATTTAATGGAATAGGGATTCCCGTTTCGCACACCACTCTAGAGTACAAATTGGACTTGTTCGCCTCAAAGTGCAATATAAAACTAAAATCACGAAATAATGAATTTTAATCTTAAGTGCTGTCTTTTAATTGATTTTTTAGTCTTTTGGGATAATTTTGATGAAACTATATACACAATATTTTTATCTTACTGTTATGTTTTACAGTAAGCAATAGAAACATTTTGAACAGAGAAAATATTACTCTTCTATCACTTATATTAGGGGTGGACAATTGGGGGTATAGCCAAAAGAACCCCCCCCCCCACCACTATCTTAAAAAATGTCCGAAATATCCCCTGTGATGAAGAAAAATTTGGACCCGCCCCCAAATTTGAGAAAACAACGCAATGGCGCAGTTTTTTAGGAAAATTCTGTAAATTCTTAGAAAAATAACAGAATTTTGCCTAAATTCTGTCAAAATTGGTTAAATTCTATTAATTTTTTACAGAATTGGTAGAAATTCTGTTGAATTATGTCATATTCTGTTAAATTCTTGCAGAATTGGTTGAAATTCTGTTAAATTACGTCATTTTTAATTAAATTCTGCACGATCTTGGTCATTCAAAATACCCCCTTTGATTTTGAGGCTCTTATCAGTACCCTATATTATCCCCCTAATTTTGAGTTCATTTTCCACCCCTACTTATATTAATTAAGAAAATAATAATTTGCTTATCAAAAGTAGCAGTTTAAATAATATATTCTTCTAAATAGAGTCTCATTTTGCTAATTACTCTGCTATTCGTTAAATTATAATTTTTAATTAGTTAAACATATAGTTTTATTTTAAGTTAAAATTAAATTAGAATTTTATTAAAGTTGATTGCTTCTTTGTTTTGACTATATTTAAATAAAATTAATTATAAAATAATTTGAATGATCAAAGATTCAAATAAATTCTAATTAATTAGAGCTATAATAATATTTTAATTAAAAATATATTTGAATACTTCTGAAAACTTTATAATGAGTTTTTATAATAGAAACACAAAAGTATTAAATAACCCATTAATACAAATGGATCTGATATTAAATTGAAGTCCAAAAATAGCTGATTCAGAATAATTAGATCAAACATATTCTGTTGTAATGTATAGTCTATTATCTATAATCAGAATCAGTAAAAGATTTCTTAAGAGTTTATCTGTTTTTCAACTAATGATAATATATTTTAATTGATTCACGAATAAAACCTTACAATTGAAGACTTGACACGCATTCGTTCAAAAATTAATTAGTCATTAAAAATAGATCATCCAATGGATTCAAGTGTAGAGTACAGAACAGGACTAATTGAAAATATCAATTCTTTAATTTTAACTCTTTTTCGAATATTTTGTTGAGTCTATAGGAAAGTGAAAATAAAGAAAGTATTTATATTTCAAAAATTTAGATTCAAAAAGAGTTTATGTGTTCTATATTTCCAATCATTTTATAAAATTCATAAATATTTAAGATATGAAAAATTTAAAGTTTATAAATCAAAGATACCTAAAGTATTGCTCAACAATTATTTTCAGAGTCAACTCAATACTATTGAGACAATGATTTTAGAAACAACTGATGAAATTAGAATTTATTTGCTTTTATAAATATTTGCATTTAATTATATTATTAAATATTTGATAAATTTAATAAAATTCCATAGTTTTTGTGTTTCATATTATGTTTACTCAACTAATTGTATATAATTTTATGCTTAGAGTAGACATCAATACATTAAGTCAATAGTCTGTTCGCAATCAAAGAATATTCAGTTCATCGATCAATGCATTCTTAAACAACTGAATACTTACGATATATAGAGTATAACCAGAATATTATGAAATATTATTATATATAAATTGAAAATTTGTCGACTGTTTTATAAAATATTTTTCTTTTGTTTTCTCATATTTTTCTATCAGTTATTGTCGAAAAAATAAATTGAAAAAAATGAAAAGAATATTGATTTTGTCTATATTTTTGATTAAAATTTGTTATAAAATCTGAAAACAATATTTTTGTAAAAGAGACAAAATGTTTTAAAATTTAAATTATTATTACAAGAGAAACACACTCAGAGATGTCCATGTTAGACTAGTGAGAGGGTAGTTTGAAAATGTTTCATAAAATGATAGAATAATGAAGGCCTAATATGATTATTCGCGATAAAATTAACTAATGAATTTGAGTAATTGAGACATGGATCCTGACTAATTGGCACATTCTGAAACTATTGAAAATATTTCCAAACTAGAATATTAAAAGGTTTTCGAGATAAGGTTAAAAATCAGAAAGACCATTTAATATTCGAGTTTAAAAATATTATCACTAGTTTTAGATTACCACAAAGACCATGACGGTACTTCGATGTCATGTTTATAAAATAAAAGTAGGATGTTGTTTTAATGTCTAGTATTGCATAC
>JAQFXN010002319.1:0-12941 GCA_034693365.1 Liacarus xylariae
TAAAAGTTATGACAATAATCAAAAACAAACTGAGGTAAAATTAATGAAATAAATGAAATAGAACATGTTCGCTTCAATAGGAACAAGAAATTATATAAAACCATAAAATCACTACAACTCCAATGCGGGAATTTTAAAAGAGAAAAGCTGGTCATGTTTGAGAAGAATAAGAAGTTAACTGACGAATATGATCGGAAAGATTCTAAACTCAATATTTTGAAGATGGAAAACAAGAAAATAAATATCTAAATGCAGAGGACGAAAGACTCGATAGTAAACCACTTTGAGATATGGATCTCTATTAAACTGCATAAGTATGAGATCGAGAAGTCAGTGGAGTATTATAAAAGTGAAAATGAAAAGATTAAAAGATAAAATCTAGCTAACCCACTGGCACTGTTTCAGCTAAAAAAAAGTAGTGCTAATACCATTCGTCGAGTTCATAGAAATGGTAAAATTTATTTACTTGAAAGTGATAGAGGGATCACTGCCAACATGAAAATGGTTGAACAAAAGGTAACTATAATATACGATCAGGTGACAAGTTTAATTGTGGAAAATAAGAATGCGCAAGACTGGATGATGAGGATAAAATACTGGTGAAAGAAAGCCCGAATGTTATAATCGCTTGTTCAATTTTTTAAAAAAAAGATATAAACAAGTGGTGGAGTGCAAAGGCATATGAAAGCCATGCATTATCAGAAGCTGCTGTCATTCTAACTATTTATTCTTATCATTATTAAACTGTTATTTTGTAATATATGATTTAGGGAAGGAATCAGTCTTTTTATTTATATACATGTACTAGTAACTCGGACAATTCTTTCAATATTCTTATTCTGTTTTGTAAAATCATTTACAGGAATGATCGCATATGAAATTTGTGTAATCGTATTACTCCTATGACTACGCATCAAACTCTAACGGTGGCTGCCTGTAAGACATAAGTAGAAGGACACTATTATTAATCTGGCATCTGAGCGATGTCTGCCTAGACAAGCGTAACTTAACAATTTTTAGAAATCTTATCGTGGAATTGGTTAGTGAAGACAAGTTGAATCAAATCACTCAGGGGACATAATTTCTTGATAAGAAATCATTGTGAACAAATTTGTAGCGACCGATCACCATGGAGAAATTAGTTGAAGAAACCTCGCCTACTCCGAGTTGTTGTACGATATGAACTTACTGCATTCTACAATTTGTAGTGAGAGAAGGCCTGTCAAAACTATTACTTATCATATAAAATTTTAACAGATATTTTATTAGCTTGATAATTGTTTAAAAATTGACATTGATAATAGAACAAATTATGAAGTCCTTTTATACAGAACATAAAGTATATATTTAAAAATTCATTTTCTTAATTTAAAAATACTAATATTGGTGTGGCCAAAATATTATGGGGAATAAAGTATATCCTACACTTCAAAATGAGTTAAACTTCTAGGTAAGAGTAACTTTGAGAGCTTCCGAATAAGGACTGGAAGACGTTGGCGATTATTAATATGTCACGAAATATGGACCACAAAATAAGAAGATCGTAAAATTTGTTGACAACAAAACATTCTATATCACTTTATAAATATTTTTAGATAAATCATACAATTTATTAATTAAATAAACAAACGAGAAAAGTTATGAATGACCATTAATATGAGCTCGTTTATTTTATTTATGTCTAAGTCTATTTAATTTTATTATATCTAAGTTTAAATCATTCTAATCATAGAAGATTATACTGCTCTTTCTCTACTATTATTTCACGACTACTCTATCTCTACTAATCTTTCTTAACTACTCTACCTCTAATACTCTTTCAGTAAAGATTCCTCGCTTATTTCTCTACTACTATTTATTTACTACTCTTTCTCTTCTACTATGTCTACTACTATTTCTCTACTACACTTTTTCTACTATTATTTCTCTACTAATCTTTCTCAACTACTTTATCTCTACTACTCTTTCAGTAGAGATTCCTCGCTTATTTCTTTACTACTCTTTCTCTACTACTATTTATTTACTACCCCATCTCTACTACTATTTCTCTACTACTATTTCTCTACTACTCTTTCTCTACTATCATTTCACTTCAAATCTATCTTTACTACTATTTCTCTACTACTCTGTCTCTAATACTCTTTCTTTACTACTGATTCTATACTTCAAATTAGAAAAACAAACAAAATGTTAATATTAAGTTAATAAATCGTTATTTTTAATTTTATTATTTATCATTTCGGCACTTTCTCGTTTGTAATAAAGACAATTCTGTAACTTATCTGCTATTTTCCGCGTCTAATAGACAATTTCAAGTTTTCCTGTTGTTAGTGAAGACAAATTGTGGTCTTGTCGTGCATTTCCTGTTGTTAGTAGACAATTTCTGGCCTTTTCGGCCATTTCCCGCTAATAATTAAGTAACTTTCGGGATTATTAGTCCATTTCCCGTTGTTAGAAAATACAATTTCGAAACATTTCGTACATTTCTCGCTACTAATAAGTACAATTTTGCTTTAGACCATTTCCCGCTACTACTAAATACAATTTCGGGCTTTACCTGTCATTTTCCTCTACTAATAAAGACAATTTAGGGTCTTTGTGGTTCATTTATCTCTGATAATAAACACAATTTCGGGATCTTTCGGTCATATCCCGCTACTTAAAAATACATTTTCGGGCTTATTCGGCAATTTCCTGCAGCTAAAAGAAGACAATTTTGAGACTATTCGTCTATTGACCACTTATAATAAAGACAATATCTGTTTTAATCAGCCATTTGCTGTTGCTAATAAAGACAATTTCGGGCCTATAGGGACTTACACCAGTTGTCTATAGGAACTTACACCATTTGTCAATGAAGACTTACACCAGTTGTCTATGTGGATTTACACTAGTTGTCGATGATGACTTACACCAGTTGTCAGTGGGGATTTACACCAGTTATCTATGTGGATTTACAATAGTTGTCTATGTGGATTTACAATAGTTGTCTATGTGGATTTACACCAGTTATCTATGTGGATTTACACCAGTTGTCTATGTGGATTTACAATAGTTGTCTATAGGGAATTATATCAATTGTCGATGATGACTTACATCATTTGTCAATGAGGACTGTGGGTGGTAAGGGACAGGGGTAGGTGGGGGGTACGGGTCAGTGGTAGGTGGGTGATAAGAGACAGTGGTAGGTTGGTGGTAAGGGTCATTCGTAGGTTCACTGGGGGGAACCGACAGACACACACAAACACAGCTGACATCTCAAATCTATAAGCACGAATTCCTAAAGGAATACGACTAAAAACTTTAAAATATAGTTAAAATCACTAATAAAAATATAAATATTGTATGCGTTGGCAGATATAAGAACCGGAATAGGAAGAGAATAAGACTGAGTCTGCGTTGTGAGTGTGTGGAAAAACAAGTAAAAATATGACTCATAGCTCATGGCTCATGTTGGTCAACTCAATATAATTGAACTTTTGTTAGTTCAAAAGTGAAAGTTAAAGTAATAATGCTTTCCTAAAACGTCAATGAATATAAACTCTGAAACTAATCTTTTGAAACACTTTCTTCTTAATCCTCTTGATCTCTGAGGCGAACATTTCGGTCAGACTATTCTGATCGTTAGTGACTATGTTCTTCAAATTATTTCCATTTCCCTGTTCTCAGCGTTCGAACGTATGCTTCTTAAATCGATTTTACTCAACGAATGATTGTTTTTATTCGTAGGTCTCGTGCCTTCGTTTACCTGAATAGTGACGCTGTGCTGATTGTCAGAAGCAGTACTGTTTGGTTAAATACAGTAATATAAGAAAACAATTCCAATTCAAAGCACTCTTCACTCGTCTCTTACCTAAAGATCTGTGGGGTTTTAGTTGGAGTAATTCTTGAAAACAATTTTGTCAGAACACCGCCCACTCTCTCAACACCTATATTGTCATTCATATCGGCAATAATTATAAGATCATATTATGCATAATATAAGGCATATATAGATAAATTCATTTTGTGAATTATAAGTTTATTAATACTGTTATGACTACGTATTTCGGAAAAAGTAACTCATATCCTACCAGGAGAATTAAATTTATAGGAAGGAGTAATTCTAAGGTAATTATTGAGATCTTTCGAGTAGGGACTGGAAGTCGTCGGCGGTAACTAACATATCCCGAAATATGGACAACAAATAATGAGATCGTGGAGTTTGGACATTCTGTTGTCCATTTCGAAATTGAACAGCACAAATTTAAATAAAATTTTATACACAATTTAATATAAATCATAAACTTTATTATAAATTAAAAAGAAAATCGAAATACAATTATAATCACTAACAAAGATGTAAGTATTGTGTGCATCGGCATACATCAGAGATAATTAATGAGACTGAGTCTGGGTTGTGTGCGTGTTTAAAGTACAATGGAAAATATGTCATACAGAAAGTACCGAGACGTTGGTCATCACAATATAATTCAACATTTTTTAGTTCAAATGTGAAATTAAATTAATAGTGGTTTTCTAAAATGTCTATGAGTTTTAAATCTCCATTTAATTCTTTTAACCACTTTATTCTTATCCTTCTTGTCCTTTATGGCCAACGTTTCCGTTATCGTGAGTTCAATGTTCTCATCGTTATTGGTTGTGATCTTCTCTTTATTTTCAGTTCGCCTTTCATTATCGTTCGAACGACTTCTTATGAAATCGAATTTACCCAAAGAATACTTGTCTTTAGTCATATGTCCCTCGCCTTCGTTTACCTGAATAGTGACGCTGTGCTGATTGTCAGACGCAGTACTGTTTGGTTAAATACAATAATATTAGAATATAATCCCAATTCCAAGTACTGTTCACTCGTCTCTAACCTAAAGATCTGTGACTTTTTATTTGGAATATTTCTTGGAATCAATTTATTCAGAACACCGCCCACTTTCTCAATATCTATAGCTTCCTTCACATCTAACACTCCGCTCTCCTCTTCGGCCAAAATCACTTCGGCCTGAACTTCTCCGCCGATCGCAACCACTTCGTAAGGATTTAAACCCCGAGTCGGCTCTATTCCATAAATATAATGGTATTAAGCATGATGCATTAATATATGCTATTATATATGAAATATATGAAATTAAAATGTTAAATTATTTACCAAGAACAATGCAACCAACAATTAAACATAATACGAAAAACTTATTCATCTTGTTTGAGAAAAATTAAATTACTTGTTCAGTTTATACAATAAAATATTCCAAATTAATTAAATTCTTTTATATTAGAATTGGTTAAAACAAATTATGTGCCAAGATCCAAATACAGCACGCCTTTTGTCTATGCGTTCACACATACCGGATTAGACAACATCTGCTATTTGTGTTTTTGTAACAATTATATATATATTTGTTTGAGGTATATAAATATATTCTTTGTTGCCCTACTTGGTTCATATTTTATAGGAACATGAAGTTCACTATAATTATTATAATTAATGAGGTTTTCTCGAAGATGTGACGATTTATATTATAATCACTTTATATATTAGAAATATTTAAAAAATCAATATCAATTATATTGAGATATTTTTCGCTCATCATGATGTTGAGTTTTAAATGGCCTTTTGGCAATCCGTCCAAATTTGACCGGTTAATTGATTTTGTGTGGTAACTTGCGTACAACTATACTCTGAAATAGCTTCTAATATCAGCCAAACAGCTATAGAAAAAATATTCTATCTATACGAATGTTGACTCAAAATATATTATAAATTTAATGCTGAATGTATGTATTAATTAGACATGACTAAACTATTTATTTGAGTGAAATAAGTTGACTTTGCTCTGGTTTTTTTCATTTCTTCAGGGATCACCTACTTTAATCGTTTTGTTTGGTAAGATTTCTTCATATCCCACTTCCGATGTTAGCATACCCCTAATATGAAGGCACTCAAATTTAAGATGCGATAAATACAGGTATTTCCAATGGTATATATCTCATGTAAAATATATCGTGCATGCACTAATTTTGGATTTCCTATTGCGGTGGTAGCTATGTTTAATACTAATATATCAATAATAAATAGCTCTTAGAATGATTTCAATAATTATAATATAGCTTACATTAGTTATAAAGAATTAACGTAAGTTTATAAATCATTTAGATGAAAAATGTAATTTATCAGTTTTATTTCGTAGAGTTTCCCTCAAAAATCAAATTGATATAACACAACTAGTAACTTTAGAGAGCAGGGCAATGACAAGCTCAAAGACAAAGCTAGCTGATACTTCTATTATTCTGTACATTACATCAACACCTGAGACAACACAACCAAGATCTGAGTGCTATCAGAGAGAACTGTGGATGTTCTTTCATGTGGTACTACAAATCAGTGATATCTAACTCTTAAACTTTGTTCTTTATAATTGACTTTCAAAATAATTTAAGTTCATATTCATAGGAATATGAAACTATAATTGACGACATTGTTCTACTATTAGTCTAATGGTATTTTAACTCTTCTAATGTAATATGGATTTATATTTTCTCACCTCTTATCAGATATAACAGGAAACTTAGCACTAGTGTAGCTTAGGACTAGAGCTAACGTCTGTTGTTATATGGATTTTTAATCCAAGTCGTTCTGGCCAATCCATTTTTTATTCATCTCGCTATTAATTAATAGTAGCATGTTTTCAAAAAATTAAAAGCCTTAGAATTAAAACACATATTAAATTGTAGTCTATCAGCTTATATGTTAATTATTAAAAACAATATTTATCTTATAAATCGACATGTCTTCCTGAAAACCTCTTTATTAAACAACATATAATTAAAATTAAAGTTTAATTTTGGTTATATATGTTTTCATTCACCTCCGTTTCCTAATTAATTACATATTATGTCGCAAATAACACAATAACACTATTCTAGGGAAAATTTTGAAACATATGACATTAAAATTAAATTAGGAATGACGGCATTAAACAGATAAAATTAATTTTAATTAATCATCTTATTCTATATATAATTTAAAAACTTAGAGTGGCTCGAACGGGTCATAATTATTTTTTGCTAAATTCATATTTCTAACTTCGTTAATATTTCTGGCATTTAGTTCCGCATGTGTTCCAAATTCAAGTGACCTGAAATTTTCTATTGTATCTTATTGTGGTCAAAAATTTATCAAAATAAGCTACTATATGTTTAACTATAAGAGCATAGAAAGCTAATTTAATTTAAATTTAACCTTTTAAGGACCAAGCACATTTCTAGTATTCAGAAATGAAAATAATTTTAATGTTGTCGATTAAATACATTAATTAGAATATATTCTAAATTTAAAATTTTTAGAATTACCCCAAGTGATTAAACCCGAATGTTCCACAAGTGGAACATTGGTCTGTCATAGGAATATAATTATATAGTATAATTTTGTAATTCTCATTGAATTGTATGATTATTTTCAAAGTAAGCTTGATGAAAGTACGCCACTGAATGGAAAATTTTGCAAAATACCCCATCTGACTTTTGGGACCTATTTAGTAAATTTTAATTTTAATTTTACTCACCCTGGTAATTTTGAATTTTTTATACCCCCTGAATTTTTGATAAGAAAATTTCAAAATACCTCCAACAACCGCTGGCTTGCCCGAGTTCGGCTATCTGTGACTTTTGCATAAAAGCTCCTGCTCTTTATCACATTTGATTTTACTTTTTGTCTATGTCTATTTATAAATTATATTGATTTGCATATACTTCTAATGTTAATAAATATAGTTATCTGAGACCAATGTTCCATAAATGGAACACATTTTATTAATAATGAAATAGTTATATTCTTGTAATTATAATTAAAAATTTAAACAGTTATTACGATTCTACTTTATATTACAAAAAATATTTGTATTTACTTCAATTTAGTAATTTTAATCTAAATGCGATTAATTAACCATTAATTTGTTGTTGATTTTTTATATAAAAAATATAACTTTTTCATAAATATTTTTAATAACTTTAAAATAATTATTTTTATATTTAAAAAATTTTATCTTAAATTATAAACATTAAATTAATTTTTAAAGATAATAGATTAAATAAAATAATAATTAAAATTAGTTTTAAAAAATTTTTAAATTTGTGTTCCACTTTTGGAACACCGGTCCTTAAAAGGTTAATGTTTCATAATAGAATAATAATTATTTATTGTTGAAGATGTGAAGAATGATATAACGAAACAAAATATATTTTTGTAAGAAATCAAATTTTAATAATCTAAATTGATTTTATTGAAGGGATGTGATCTCTATATATATTCATTTTTGTTAATTTAATAATAATTCTTTCAATGACTTTAATTGCATAATATATTCATCCTATAAATAGACATCTCTTCCAGAAAACCTCGAAGAAACACATTAATATCAATAATGTATAATAGGTTGTAATTGATTTAGCAATATTGTTCCTTTATTATGAGACGTTTTTATCACTAGTTGTTGACTTTAAAACGTCCCTTTGGACCACTCGTCCAACTTTGATCAGTTTATTGATGTTAAGTGGTTGCGGGCGAAATATAAGGCACCGAAAAGGCTTTTTATATTTGCTAACCACCCATAGAAGGAGATTTCGTCTTTTACCAATATGGAGTCTTCATGTCTTAACATAGGACTTAAAGCCCTAAACGGTGGAAAATAAATGATTACTACCCTGTTAAGATATGCTAGTTAGATCATCTTCAATGAATTTTGTGGAACTCCTGCTCCAATCGTCGCCGTACTTGAATTCGTATTTGTCCCTCTTTTGGCTGTCTTTAGATGACACCTAAATATGTAGGCACTCAGGTCTACGTCGTGATGAGTACAGGAGAATTCCTATCGTCACTTCTTTTTAATCTCTGGTACTTTTTCTTTGTCCTCGCTTAAGACTTCTGGATCTTTTCTTGCTGTGGTCACTCTGTTGTTGGTTGAAAAATTATTTATATCACTTCAAATAACTTATAGACTGAATTACTTTTTAAAATAACAATCACTTTATTTATCAAATAGATATTTATATTAATGAATACACTTAGAATAGCTTGTAGTTTATCAGTTTAATTTGGCAGAGATTCCTTTAGCCATCAATGTATTTTAGGGCACAACAAGTAACTCTAGAGAGCACCGTCCTTTCTTGGCTCTCCCCAAGAGAATCAATCTTCCGCCTGCACCTCATTTTTATATCCCCTGTTGGCAATATCGCACAATCTCGGAGTCTGCTCAGAGCAAGCGTGAAACCTTCTAGAAGCTTAGGAAAACAACTACACCGGTAGCGTATAATCAGATCAGGGAAGCTGAATTTATGCATTTATGCTTAGTTCGGTGCCTACATTCGTATAATTGTAGCTGTAGTAAATATATGCTCACTTTTAATATAATAAAGCTTTTAATCAACTCTTGCCTATATTTACGGCGCTGTGCCGCCTTATTAGTGCTATAGGCTCTACTGATATACTCTTTAAAATTAGATAGCGGTTTACACGGCTTGAGGCCGACTGTTTACTTGAATGCCTTAGAATATGAACTAACTTCTATGATTATATGGAGTGCCAATCCAATCTGCACTGGCCAGTCAATTGGTGAAGCCACGCATCATTGTTAAAAGAAGTCAATTGTAGTACTTAAATCTATACTAAAATACGAATATAAGCTAATGTGATGTTGTTATGGTGAGTATAACATAGATAAGGGGCAATGAGTCATAACGTGTTAATGATAAGTGGACGTAATATTTTAAATATATAACATTTGCCCCTCCTCCTTTCGAAGAACTTTGTTCCATCAAAGTTAAATCGCTTTCACCCCCCTTTTTCTGATAAAACTGATATTCAACATTAATAGTTAATATACAGTCGTTAGATAAATCTTGCTTAAAATAAGACAAAATATAATAATTTTAAACATGCATTAATATTGATTATATAAAATAGATTACTAAAACCTAGTTAGAACATTATAATTATTATTCCTGTGTTGCTCTATACGAAAATATAATCCAGCATAGTTGGATGCATTAAATCGATTGAATGTCATCTGGTAATTTGAGTATCTCATACATCTCGGTATTTTGTTCGTTGTCCGATTTTTCATTCAGTGGTTTCGTTACATATTCTGCTGTGGCAAATAAAGAATCCACTAATCATTCACGTCTTCCATAATGGTAACGTAATTTAACGTTTCACTGTTGCCTAATTTTATAATATTTGATTTGCTTTTGTCTCTTTTTTATTTCTGCATTACCCATTGGTTTCATAGAAGCATTTTTTGTGTATAAGATCTTTTCGGTAGTGGATTATCTGGGTCTGTTATTTTCAACTTTACGTCGAGGATATATATGTCCTTCTTATTGTATCCACAATCGAAACAAAATGATGTAGAACGAAATTATCCATTGTGATATCCTTTTGTATTATGATAACTGACCAATAGTTGTCAACTAAATTGTTGGGTTGACACTGCATTATTATGATAGATTTTGTTCTACAAGATGATTCTATCTTCAGTGTAGTTTTATGACATTTTAGGTAACCATAGTTCTGAAGATTATAGTTACTCAATAATTTAAATCATTTTACGAGGTGGACAAATGGCATAGTTAGAGATCCCATAAAGGTGGGACATATATAGTAGCTAGTATTATTGCACCATGCTAAGTATAGAATTTTCTATGTTCGTAATTTTATTATTCCTCTATCCACAACATTAATTAAGTCATCTTCCAAACCCACATCAAATTTGAAAATGCTAGCGGTTATGGTGCCCAATAACTGCAGCATTAGGATAATAAGAAATTTACAGTATTTGAGCGTGTTATTGTTGTGCAGATATTTGTAGACATTTGAAATGATGAATTCCTGTTGCGAGATTCCTTTCTTAAGATAGATCATTTCGTCATTCACATTCGGTGATTTTTTTTCTTACGGTCACACTCGGACCACTGTTGATAGTCCATTATTTGATTCAAATTTAGTCAGCATATTCATTTCGTCAAAATTCACCCATTGTTTTCTATGTCCTAGATATGTACCATTATGTTTACTGTTGATATTTTGTTCTATAAGATATTACAATTCACCATTGTAAATTCGTTTATCAGCAACATTTACTACCCTTACTTCGTAGTTGGTTATATAAGTCGTTTTGAGATTTGACATTATCACACTTCACTGTTTGTTTAGATCCACTGTGTCTGCTATGCAATTAGTCCTTTGGTTTTATATAGAATTCTTATGTCGCGTCTATGAAATATCCATATATAACGCATGAGAGTTTAACATTTTTTGTTGTATACTTAGTAACACTTATTGTGTAGAACAAAATGATTTCGTATACATAGAAGAGTATGCCTCGCCCATACTAATTATAGTCGATTATACTTTGGTAATCTTGACTATGTCATCAATTGGATTTTTTTTATCGGATGGGTTAAAATTTTCTCTTAACCATTTTATGTGTATATAAATTTTTAATGTACAATTGATATATCATAGTCCGGTTTCAGGCGTGAGGCATTATTTAAGGGATATTTGATTAAATAATTAGATATCATTTGGGATTAGAAATCAATGGAATAAGAACTACTAATGAAATGGGAACTTATGATTATGGCATGGGATAGGAACTTAAAATAATCCTATGAGATAGAAACATGTAAAAATACAATGAAATGCAAAATGTTGCCAAATATTTTTGATGATGCTAATCATATAGAAAATGTGGGAATGTGGGAGCGAAGTTGCTAATCTTATTGTATATGTGGGAATGCGGTGGTGATATTAATACTATGATAAATGTGAGAATATGGTGGGCATATATATAGGAATGTGGTGATTATACTACTTCTTTGGAAAATTTGGAAGTTTAGGTCAGTGTGAATGTGGGAATGCTGTGATGAAGCTAATAATATTATCATGTATTTAGTAAGAGCAATATATTATTATACAGTTTAGTTAGCAGTTATGACACTTCTTGTGGTGCATACTTATTAGGCGTTTCTAAGGGTACAGTGGTCAGGAATTACTTTGAGTGCTCTGTTTTGGTGCATACCTATTGAGCTTAAGTTAGGGCCTATTAATTATTATGTTAAGTCTTTTTATATAACTCCTATTATAACTCTTATTATAAATCTATTTTACGAATTTAATCTATATATTGTCTCAATTTTCAAGACAGTTATATTACACGTGAAGCCATAAGTCTATAACTTAGACACAGGTGATGGGATTACTATATCCCGATTTGAAAGCATTTACGTCAATATACGCAAATATAATGATTATCCATTATAAGTTAATTGAACTCCCATTTAAAGTGGTGATATATAAAAATTATTCTTCTAACAATAAACACCACAGCACAATGATACATTTTCTTATTAATTTAATTTAAAAACAAGATTTATGAGATATTTTAATAAAATTTTCAAAACACATAAATATATTTAAATCAATCATTCATTCATTTTCGTTACCCCTCATCCATTCAGATCCGGATTGGCAGTAGGTAACCCTGAACTTCTATTCACTGCTTCTGCCAACCAATTCTGGACTCCGGTATGAGCTAAACCCAATCTATTCCATAAATCTTCTGTGAACGATCTCCATAATTTCTCAGTCACTTTCATGGGTCTAATTTATAACTAATAGTTCTACATATAAATTATAAATGATCAAGATAAATTGAGAGGGTGTACAATCAATCCAAATTATTTTTTGTGTGAGAAAGGGATTTATATATATTGTGATATTCATCTCAATACACAATTTACAATTTCTTATTTCAAATAATAATATAGGTGATATTATTTTAAAACGCATTTAAAAATTATAAAATTTATTTATGATTCAATAATTATTTATTCTAAAATATCAGCTATAATTAACTTTCCATATTATGTTGTATTTTATATGCAATTGCACT
>JAQFXN010002320.1:0-12940 GCA_034693365.1 Liacarus xylariae
TAATTGACTGTTCATTCAAGATATTAAAAGTTTAAAATATTTTGTATGATTTCAGTTGAATTGATCTTTGATTAGTCCGATAGAAAAATCTGAGAAAAAAAATCTGTTAATAAAAAGATGACTAATCAATCATCAATTCAACTAAAATAATTCAAAATATTATCCTTTAATATCTTGAATGAACAGTCAATTATAATAGTAATAACAATTTGCAAACAAAAAATGAGTTAATAGTTGTATTTGACTTTTAATTCATTACAACAAAAGGATATTTAAGTAAAATATTTTGAATTCGACAAAATCAAAGTTGTTGGTTATTAGTATATACAGTAAATCCACAATGCTGCCAAAGTAGTAATAAATAAAGTTTCTTTGATGACACAATTCTCTGAGTTATTCATCTAAAAGTTTCGAATGTTTTTGCGAGGGTAAATAAAGTATGATTCATAAGTAATTCCACAAATGTAAAAATTCAAATTTTATTAAAAGTATAATATCGATTTTAATTAAATTTAGGAGAATAAAAGTACATTATATATTGAATTTGTTCTTTATGTTCACTGCCACCAATTGTTCATTGTCTCATTTTTGTGGTAGTCTTTAGATTACATTCTTTGTGAAATATTATGCAAGGCTTTGCATTGCTCTTAAACAATCTTGAGCCTAGTTAATTTCACATTGAGTCTATTAAAATCGGATATATTAGAGGCCTAGTAATAAGAAATAAATTCCTTGGTAAATTTTGAAAAAAGTTTAACAGATATGGGATAGGGGGGTCCTAAAATCTCTGTTTATGACAAGAAAAATAACAAAATTTTGATAAACTACAATTAATTTTTTGTTTCTTAATGGTCGATCACTTATTTAACTCGAATCAAATGTTTATTACTTTACTGATAATTGATGATTAAAAATATGATTAGTTCCTTAAAATATTCTTCCGCATTAAGATTTTTAAAAGGTATTTAAGTTCTATAAAGCTTGATCTAAGTTTTTACCACTAGAGGATAATTTAATAATTTATTTTCTTATATCAATTATACTAAATATATTGATTTGCATTTGGGAGATAAAATTATGAAACATTGGGTATGGAATTTATTTATGATCCTATAAAAATTAGTGGTATGTTCAACCATTTATAGAATTTTCATAAAATTGCAAAAACTTTTTTAGAGTGACTTGTGTTTAGGACATTATCACAGATAAATGAGATATTTGTTTATTCTTTTAATTGAACTCTAATTGGACACTCAAAGGCATCAGAATCGAGCGCGCGAGCTATTCGGAATTTGTGGAAAAACATATGAAGCACACTTTATTTAGCAAATTTTTGTTTATCATTTTCATTTATATCTCCAAAAAATAAATCTAGCCAAACGCAATCAAGCAAACTAAATCTCATTTAAACCAAGAATACCCTACGTTTTTTAATAATGCCGATTTATAATTTGCTTCCGGAGCAGAAGAGTATTGAATTATCATTTAGCGATTTTATTTGTATAGAGTTGGCTCTGGACTTGTGACCATTTTCTAAATCCAACCCAACCCTGATCCGTTTCTAATCTAGTCAAACTAGCCAACCCAAGTTATAACAAAGTAAGCCCAATCTAAACCCGTTCGGGTCCGGATTGAAAAGGTCCCAAACTATAAGGTCTACAAGTCCAGCAATCGGGGAAATATATAGAGTGCCACAATCGAGTGCCCGTATCCGCAAACTGATTGGATAAAGAAGTCTTAATCCAATGAGTTGACTGAAATTCGAAAATACGGAGACTTGATTGCGACCCTAAATATTTCTCCAATTGCTGGTCTAAACCCTTTGTCTGTAATCATATTCAAAGGCACAAGTCTTTGGCGACGCCCAGAGCTATGGCATTTGCTAATGAATACTTGATTTTTTCTCAATTATTATTCATTTAATGAAATATCCTATTTTGACAACTTGTTCAACCTGGTCAAACCGGCCCGGGTCCTGGTTGAGTTCCCGGATCCTATGGATTTTGGGTCTATAGGTCATGACCCTAGTATTATATATAGTTCAGGGAAGGATATTCCGCAATTAAAGAATTTAAGAGAATTTTGATTATTTTTACAAGAATTTCAAGGAATTAACTCATTTTTGAAGATATGCAGCACTTTCTCCAAAAGCTTTTTTGACGCCAAAATTACCTAAAATTTACATGGAGTGTACCTTTGCTGCTTATCAGATCTGTTTAAATCATTTCCACACGGGTCCTTTTAATTTAATAATAATTACTTCTTCAATGAATAAACAATTAAACATATCTAACAAATTTCGACTTCTGGGTAGAAAATTCGATATCTCCTCATCCAATACAGTCAAACCTTGCATATAGAAATAAAGTTTCAGGTTCAAAACTCAAAAGCACTACTAATAGTAGAACATTTGTGTAGTCGTGCAAATGCAGTGCACGTGCCGGCGGACCAGTCCTATTGAAGAGCCCAGGGATAATTAATAGTGTAGGGAAGGGCACTTAATATGCCTAGTGCTGCACTATAAACGCTAATAACGCAGATCTCCTTGTTGTTATTGTTAAATGAAACTCAACAATAACGTCGTGTTTGACGTGGAATACAAACAGATTTATCTGTTGTTAGACTTTAGAGTTTAGACTGAATTAAGTGTCGATTGCTTTCAATCAAAAACAATAATAATCTCTGTTTCAGTCAATCATTGATTCACTTGAAGTCTGCATTCAATCCAAAGCAATGTTAAACACAGGGTTTGTATTGCTTTTACTTTACTTTTCCATTGATTTTAACGCAAATTAATTGTAATTAAAATCATTGATTCAGTCATTTAATGATTAATTAAATGAGAAATAAATTTGAAAATTGAATAATTAATAGAATATTTGCCGGAAAAACAGTTTTCATAAGTGGCGGAAGTCGTGGTATTGGGAAAGCCATCGCTTTGAAAGTGGCCAAAGACGGGGCGAATGTAGTGATCGCCGCCAAAACCACCGAAAGACACCCCAAACTCGAGGGAACCATATATAGCGCCGCAGCAGAAGGTTTGCACACATTTGTCATCAAATGATTGATTTGTGTCTTATTATCAGTTGAATCGGTTGGCGGCAAATGTCTGCCCATTCAGTGCGACCTCAGAGACGAAGAGGCCGTTAAGACTGCCTTTGAGAAGACGGTCCAACACTTTGGAGGTCTGGATGTGTTGGTTAATAACGCCAGTGCTATAAGTCTGACCGGTATTTGAATATTGATTTCATTCAATGATTTGAATCCAAATTGAATTTTAATTACTTTTACTGTAAACTAAAGGCACAGAACAGACATCAATGAAAAAGTATGATTTGATGCACTCAATCAACACTCGGGGAACTTTCATGGCCTCCAAGTATGCGATCGCACACTTGAAGAAGTCCTCGAATCCCCATATTCTGAATCTGAGTCCACCGCTTGTGATGAGCCCCAAGTGGTTCCAGAGCCACGTGGCCTACACTATGGCCAAGTATGGTATGTCTATGTGTGTTCTGGGAATGGCTCACGAGCTCAAGGAGTACGGCATAGCTGTTAACGCCCTTTGGCCCCGAACTGCTGTTTGGACGGCAGCGATGGCTCTATTGGGCGGAGGATCTGATGAAACGGCACAGCGATGTCGGAAACCAGAAGTGTTGGCCGACTCTGCCTATGCTATTCTGTCGAAGGACTCCAAGTCCTTCACCGGAAACTTTGTCATCGATGAGGACTTCCTCAGAAGTGAGGGCATCAAAGACATGGATCAGTACTCAGTAGTGCCCGGAAGTACTCTTTTGCTCGACTTTTTCCTTCCGGACGATCAGTTCAACAGAGGGGACAATGTGTTGGATATGTCGGCCATAAACCCGTCCACTACTCACAGCTCTAGCGATCAAAGCGTAGGAACGACTGAAAGGATTTTTGAAGGAATCAAATCAATGATTAGCGAAGACTTGAGGAAAGAGATAAACGCAGTTCTCTCGTTCGTCATATCGGGTCAGAGTTGGCTCATCGACGCCAACACTTCGCGACCGCTTAGAGTGGAAAAGGAGGAGACAAACAGTGCAGACGTGACTTTCATTACAGACGACCAGACATTCGAGAAGATGGCAAAGGGAGAGCTCAAAGCGACCAATGCCTTCATGTCTGGCAAACTCAAAATCAAAGGCAATATTGCGGTTGCGATGAAAGCAGAAAAACTTTTTCAACAATTGAAGCCTAAATTATAGCTTTTAGTTATTTGAGTTATGAATATCTGGTAAAAGGGATTTAAATAAATAATTTTTATATTTTTTTCACCCAATTATCTCTTTATAGATATATTAAAGTATATCTAATTCTATACAAATTTTGTAGCAATACTTGTGTTTTAATGGATTTGAATTAACCGTATTTTCGCGAATATAAGCCGCGGATTATACAAGAAAAACAGTTGATTTTTCAGAAATATACCGGTACTTTAAGAGTACTATAACTGTTGTTTCTATGAGTGCTATTTCAATAATATTGTTGTATTTAAAACAACTAATTATACAAAAATCAATTAAAATGAAATATAAATTGAATTATTATTTTCATTAATATATAAACTATTTTTAATTATATTTTGAGAACTTTTTTCATTAATTAATTCTAATAACGTATTATTTCTAAGAGATAGCCTTAGGGTCTGTCAAACTTCAAGTGTAAGCATTAACTATCAGTGCTCTCTCACTGTATCCAATGCAGCATTGAATGAATGAATGACTGACTGTATGAGAGACTGTCTGTTGGTATGCATTGACGTTAGTATTAGGTATAGGAATAGGAATAGTGTGTTTGTGCTGACAGTTAGTCAGTGCTCGACTGTTTGACTGCTTGTGCTGTTTGTTGTCGTCATCGGCAAAGATGGCAACTCTTCCACTCTCTCATTGATATCACACTTGGATTGTCTTTACAGTTAAGTTTTGGACCATTTCTTCTTTAACTGCTCTAACATTTAGTTAAATAATTATTAATGCGATGTTTGAATGGTTTGAATGTCTTCAACACAATCACATCCGAAGTAATGGTCCATAACTTACAGAAGTTATTAATTGTATTGATGTTAACAACCGTTTCATTACAGCAAACATATAATGGTTTGTATTGTCTTTTAATCTAATTATTAGTTATAAGTATTGTATTTATTCTATTCAATCAAATACAACAATATTTGACTAAATATTCAAAACAACTGACAATTGAGTGCTTTTAATGAATGGCTTTAAACCCAAATATTTATGTTTTGAATTGAATGTAAATAATGTTTGACTCATATGTTCTCACTTTTAAACCTCTCAAATGACACATACTTTTTGACACATTTCTCATTCACTTCAGACAGACTTCACTCTAAATACTTGTATTAACGCTTAAATTGAATGTAAATTTAAAACCAAAACAAATCCATTCCTCAATTTAGCAAAAAATGTATTATTTTTAAAGTCAATTCAGGAAATGTTTGACAAATAACTACTGTTTATAACCATTTGTTTATAAACTAATGTCAATAACAGTGATATCGCATCCGACAAATCAAATATTAGTTTTATATCAAAGCATATCGTCGTTTAGTCTCATATTAAACCACAATTGAGTTATGCATTAATAAAAGTATAGTTTTTCGCTAACAAATGGTCTTTAATTTAATAAAATGTTTGTTCAATAAAATAGTAATTTTGAGATTTTATCTCTTATTTATTCAAAAAAATGCTACTCTCTATCAAATATAGGACTAATTGTAGGAAAAAGAATAGCATATTATGAACAAACTTAAGATTAAATCTACAGCTAATAAGTATACGGCAAACAACAACACATTCCCCACCCTTTCCCCTTTTTGTTTCTGTTTTTATTCTTAAGAAAATTGTTTTTAAATCATATCTATAAATATCATACAAATTATTAATAAAATTTTCAAAAACAGTGAAAAAGTTTTGAAATATTAAAAAAAATATATTACTAAATACTAACTATTCTGTAGTGTATATACCCGTATAAACTAAATACTAGAATAACTTATTCTGAATAAATTTTGACAAATCTAAAAGGAGATTCAAAATATGCATAAATTCTGTAAAAAATATGTCCCAATAAAAATGCCATACTCATTTTTCACTGAAAACATAGTTTGCTTATTCATAAAATAGTATTTGAATGAATATTACCTCAAATCAAATATAAGAAAGAATTAATTACAACATATTTTATATAATTTTCAATACAATTACTGTTTTCTTAATTGGGATAATTGTCAGGGTGTAAAATGTAAAAATTACTTACAAATCGGTTTTACAATTTAAATACTGAAAAAATAGATTACAAAGATGTGACTCTGATGTTAGATAAGAACATATGGAATAATATAGAAAGATGATAAATTTTCTTTATACCTAAGTCACTCACAATGAGGAAACCCCCACTACTGATTGAGAATTGTGGTTTTTTCATTTTAATCCATAAGTGAGTCTAAAATATATAATTAAGTAAAACCTAGGTGATGAATGATGATTTTATTCTGTAAATTTCTATAACCTTGTTAAATGTATGACGATGTTAAGACAAGTTACCCCAGAAGAATACTTTAGACGTGAATCCATTCTAATATGTATAAGCTTTCCAACCAGGGATGGGAATGAGTGGGAACAGCCCGGAATACCCCTTGTGATTTTGGTTGATACCCCCTATGTCGCTCGCTTACAAGTACCCCCTTAGATATTTTGATATTCGGAATATTCTGTAAATTCTGTCTAAATTCTTAGAAAAATAACAGAATTTGGTTAAATTGTTGCTAAACTTAATCAAATTCTGATAAACAGTGGTAGCCAAGGTCGGTTGAGTCAGAGGGGGAAATATTTTGATAAAATATCAAAAAGTCAGGGAAGGTATAAAATTCAAAATTTGAAAAATACACAGTAAGATAAAAATATAATTTTTTCCCTGCGGCGCAAACAATCACTTTGAAGTGGGGGTATTCTGCAAAATCTCAAACTCAAGTGCGGGGTATTATTTTGCAAAATCTTAAACTCAAGAGGTATTTAGGCTATACACCCCCTTGGCTACCCCTGCTGTTAAATTACGTCATTTTTAATAAAATTTAACAATTGCTAAATATCCTCCTGGACCCCCTGTCGAAAGGACAAATTTGTGACTTCACAGCCCGGAATACACCCTGGCTTCACCAGAAACCAATACTCCTTGAAATTTTTTCCTTTACCAATCCTTGTTTCCAACGAGATATGCAGGAGCTATTGTGGGGCTAATTTATTTAAAAACACTGTAAAACCTATATTTGCAGAATAAAACCCTCACAATTTATCACCTAGGTTTACGAGCGCGCCCTAGAATTTTGCATAATTACATGTTTTGTTCTAACTTATAGATTAAAATGAAAAAACTACGATTTTTAATCAGCAGTGGGGGTCTCCTCATTGTCGTAGTGAAAAGTTCTTTCCCAGAAAACATTTTAGGGTTTAGTGATATTTTGATTCTCTTTCCACATCCATAAAGATTTTATAAAGTGATTAATTGGTATTAAAAATGGTTTTTTAAAGCATTATTTAATACTTCATATTTTGCCAAATAATTTGATACTGTATTTAATTCTTCACGTCTTGTATTTCCTTTTGAACCCCCTATTTGGCCACTTTTGAGTTGCAAATTCCCAAATGATTTGAAATGTTTTTATCGCCAATTTTTCAGCTCTAGTGATGACAGTATAGTAGTCGTCATGAATGGTGTGATTAAAACTTTGATTCTTTTATATTTGACATTCGTATTGATTGAATGGTCCAAAAGATGTGAGTGAAGAGTGAGTGACCGGAAATTTATTGGTTTTATTCACTAAATAAATGTATTTAATGTCTATGAAGTGATGACTCGTTTTTCTTTTGCAATTTTAACTCATCTTCAAAAAGAAGACTAATCTCAAGACTTAGTCCGAGGATTAGTTGATGTCTTTGATTCGAAAATTTTATGTCTTGTGTTAGAAAATAGTTTTCTTTGAATTATAGCATATCTACACAAATATAATATATGGTTTGGGCTCTAATGGAATGCATTGGTATTTAGTCTATATTTTTCATATATTCCTCACAAATAGTTATCATTTATTATATTACTAGTGCTTCGGTCGACGCAGACATTTAATGCAGAAAAAGTAGAGTAGAGTTTGCTTTATTACAATCGCTATTACAGTTTAAGCACTCAACTATTGCATGTCTATTGCACTGGTATGACATCTGACACTGATTGATGAATATTACAACTTTTGCTCTAATATTTTCTTTGATTATTGTCTGACTTATCTTCATATTATATGATAATCTGATGTCTCAATCGAGTCCCACAACAAAGCGGTGGTTATTAAAAAGCAATACTATGCACTGTATTATACGGGAGAGTAATAGCATTAATAGTGTTTAGTTATGGGATCACAAATAGAGAACAAATTGAATGCCACTATTGATGGCATACATGAGAGCACATCTTTACTATTCATTGTTTGCTCATTCAAACACATCAATCGGCCAATCGATAAGTTTCACAATTTTGGTTGTGTTTCTCTTTTTTAGTCACTGTCTCAACATTTGTAAGAATACCTTATCGTGTTTTGGCTTTAAAGCGCTATTATTTACAAAAAGATCAATAATAGAGTCTATTGTTCGACAGCACAGATACATAAATGTCTAATATTTAGTTTTTAGCAATTTGTTGTATACTTCATATGAGATATAATATTCATTTAACCGAAAGCATTACCAGTTCATTACCATCGACTCCACTCCACAGTACTGTACTCTAACAGTTGCAGACTTGTAGTTGTGTTTGATGTGCAGCTAATGTCAGCTAAAGATACTCTCATTCCTCAAACTAATGCATATTATATAGAACTCCGATCACTAAAATCTCATATTTATGTAATGTTCTCTCCATTCACTCCATTATTCTCTTTCCTCTCATCGCTATTATTGCTCTTTCTATTGGTTGACACAAATTTGAGTTATTTTTGATTAACAGTTGTCGGACATCATTATCCGATTAGGAGATTGTCGTCAATGTCGTGGCTTTGCCTGTGCTTACGGTTAAGTCATTGCTGTTGTGCACTACGACTTACAACCGGCCAAACCATAATTGCATATACAGTACAGTTCAGTATAGAGTTGTTGTGCATATAAGAGTCATATATTGCGAGTTTATATATGAGTTCACATACTTTTCTCAATGCGTTCCTCCGAAGGGAGCGATTCTGACATTTATTTGATTTGTAAAATCTTCGATCGAGTGCTTGCGATCGAAACGCTGGCAATAGTGCCGACACTTCTCTCTACACTAGAATCTCATCTAATATATGTTGGCTTTGCCTTTGCATCTAATATAATATCTGTGCCTACAGTGCCTACACTGAGTGCTGTATTGGCACACAATTTCAATGCAAATTAAAGCGACAAAAATAGCTGATATATCATAGAATTGAGCATAGGATCCAATGAGAGTCACATCCATACTATTATTGAGGAAACGAACCCTCAGTTCTGATAGTTTTCTCTTATATATCGCTAGAAAACACATATTACTTAAGAAACCTATTGAGTGATCATAAACAGCACTAATTTCTATATTTTGTTGTTCTTCTAAACCTAATGTTTCGAAGTATTGTACGAACGGCTCATTTACCGTAAAAGTCATTCACTTCTAAACCCGAATCGATCCCAAGTCTGGCTTAACTTCCTATCCGTGCCGGCACTGACTCATTCTCTCGGCAACCAGTCATCAGATATTTAGCCTTAAGGTGAAGGATAATGGATTTGCATGTCTTGTGCTGTATATAACTTATAAATATATTCTCTCTTATCTTCCCTTTGCTTTCATTTCTAATATATTATCGCAGAGAAAATGTTTCTAAAATATAATGGTTTTGAGCTCTACTCTGTTGTTCGCTTCACAATAATTAATATGAATGTTAGCTATAATTCAATATCTTTTAAGAACTTTAATACAAACTTAAAAACCCATCAAATATTTGTATTTCCAATATTAATGTGAAACCAAAGCCATGAATCGATTAAAGACTTGACTCTGAATATTAAAATAAAGATTAATAAAAGCAAAAAAAATGTAAACTTGTTAATTTGTAACAAGCACAATTTGATTTGGTCATAAATCGATACCACGTACTGTATCTATAAATAGTGCCAAATGTTAAGCACGTTATCACTAGAAAGTAAAGCAAATTCTAAATTGATGATTTTTCTCAAATTTATTTTCAATTATTTGAAAAATTATTCTCAACATTTCAGAAATTCAATCAATTTTAGAGTTTTAGACTATAAGTATTGATCTTCGTTTTCGGGCAGATGGAAATTTGAAAATCTGCTGGCAATTTGGGACAGCAAAAATTAGAAAACTTTTTAATTAGTTAAAACTAGTATTTTAATTAAGTAATTTATTATATAATAAAGTTTTTCTTTAATATTTCCCTTATAATTTTTAATAATATATCCAAAGACCCAAAAAAAAGATACATTTTGATATTATGATATTTGTTAAATCTTATTTCTAAATAAATCAATTGAATACAATCAAAAACAAGTAGTCGCTATTGAGTCAAAATTAAACATTTTTGCTGTCTGCATATTATTATTCCGGTTTTCTCGGGCAGATTAGGGCAAGTATGACATCTTCCAGGAGCAAATATTTCAGATTCTGCGGGCAATTTCGGGCATTGCCCGAAAACGAAGATCAGTAACTATAAGTAATTAACACTACATTAATGCCCGAACTTAAATAAAGAAATGTTGTTTTTAATTTTATTGAGTAGTATTGTAAATGAGCTATTCTTTAATTTTTTTCAATTATATATATTATTATTATTAATATCTCAATATATTTATTTAATAACAAAATATGAATAATGCAGAAAATCTTATTGATTATTGTTTCACAACAATTGAAAATTGTTTTTAAGCATTTCTTTTCAACAATTAATTTTAAAAATCTGTATTTAATTGAAGTGTAAGACAAAAGAAGAGATTAAGTTATAAATCTCACACAAAAAAAACTTCTCGTGAATAGATTTACAATTAAGATATTATTCAATTATTAATGACTTCTCTGTTTGAGCAATTATATTTTAAATAAATGACGCAGTTTTCAGGAATTGTACCTAATAATAAGTTGTGTACCGCTTATAAAACTTATTTTACTTGAGTGGTTCTCGTCTTCGTCACAGAATTTTGCTATACTGTATGTTTAAATAGAGAAGTCATAATTTTTTAATCTTTACAACTCATTATAAAATATAGTGAATTTAACACAATTTCGGCAAATTATTTTTGAAATTAAAAAATTTCCCGCCAAAAATTGGATAATAATTTGACATCTGAAAACATCTGAAAATTTTCATGCTAAAATTATATGACTTGTTGAAACTTGGTTTAAGTGAAGCTCATTTTTTATGTTTATAGATGTCTTGTTTTTGGCTTTATTGATTTCATTTATCTTTTACACCCATTTGTATCAATTTTTTCACTTAAAATATAATATATACAATTAAGACAATTATAAACTGAACACGATATCATTCCTGTCTTCACTTATCCATATATTGTTAATCAATAATGTTTTATTTCTCAATAATCTTTAAATACAGTATTGAGTAGTTTGCACCCATAAAACTTTATTGTATTCTTGCAATTACTAAAATAGATTGTCGCGAATCAGAATAAGAAAAATTAATTTTTTGTAAAAAATATTTCGGAAAAATTAGTTTTGACTTGTGCTACAATTACAGTATTTCACCATAATTACCATTAGTAATGTCTCAAATAAAGTCAATTAATACAGCAGAGAATTAGCCAAATGTTCTAACAAAAAAAAGTGAGAATAATTTGGCTAATTCTTGTAAAAATGGTCAAATTCTGTTAATTGAGTGATTTCGTAATAACCCTCCCTGACCTTCATCCCAGATCAAAACATCCGAAATGATGACATTATACCATTCCCATGAACTGTCAGTAAAAAATACCCGAAATGCTTTTGATCTCCGCATCCGTGCGTGGAATTCATAAGTTTTTAACAGTTATATAGAGCTTGAAATTGGAATAAATTACAAAACATGTAGAATAACAATAGAATTGCATAAAAAATTATGAAACTATACAACACTGCTATTCACTAATTTTCATTTTAATATTCATTTTAATTCATTGCATGACTGGACACTGCAATTGATAGAAAATAACAAAAATAGTTTTATTATTTGATTTTTTGTTTTAGTTTAATTTCAATGTCATAAACACAGCCCTAAATATAATTATTATATGTTTTGGAATTATTTATATTTTATACGAAATTTTAAAATACAGTGAAAATTGGTTATAACGAGTCGCTCGGTTCCAAAATATCGCACGTTATAACGAGGACTCGTTATAAAAAATAAACCCTTCTTATTGAGATTTAATTCATGTAGGATCAAAATTCATACTACAATTATAATAGATTATTTACAAATATAAAGGTAAGTTTATAATTAATAATGATGTATTTTAATCTTCAATTTTCCACATAAACATTACAAAACGGTCCGCACCCAGTTGAACTATTAACTATAAGAACAATATACACCAGTCACGTCCAGGAGAGCCACACTGAGAGCCACAACTTTCAATGTTTTGATAAAACCTGTTTTCTACACAACAACTGTTACAATTAATCGAATAGAGGATTTTATTTATTTAAAATATACATTAATAAATACAACATAAAAATTATAATATTGTTAGAAAATTATTTTAAAATCTATTACAATTTATTTTTTAGAAATTATATAATTAATATCTGGCTTAATTTTATTTAACGTACATAGCCTTATACAATGTGATAGATTTTCATTAGATATATTGGATGATTTAGTATTTTT
>JAQFXN010002321.1:0-12940 GCA_034693365.1 Liacarus xylariae
GAGAGAGAGAGAGAGAGAGAGAGAGAGAGCGAGAGAGAGAGAGAGAGAGAGAGCTGTAAATCCAAATCCCCTGGGTGTTTTTCATGCAAATTGATCTCTCCATCGCAGAAAAGTTGGGAATTAAATTTTAGAACAGAGAATAGGCATCAAAATTGTATACGAGATATAAGTTTATGCGAAAAATACAAATAACTTTCTGCAACTTTATATACTATAGAATGCAATGCTATTTATTAGAATCCTTGCGATACACACTTAATGTCGACTTTCTATTTCCTGCCATTTCTTTGCTCTCTATTTCATTACCCTTTCTTATGAGTTCTAAAATTCTGAGTATATTTGCGAACTTAACATACCATACCGTTCTCTCTCTCTCTCTCTCTCTCTCTCTCTCTCTCTCTCTCTCTCTCCCTCCCTCCCTCTCCTTTCCTCTTAATATAATACCGATTCTTAAGTCATAACTATGGCTATGAAAAGAAGAGAATATAAGAGAAGAATAGAAGAATGAAAAGAAAGTCTAATTGAATAAAAGAAAGAATATGAGAGAAAACTTAAGGCAAATACGAGTTTTATATATTTTTCGAAAAGAGAGAAATAAAGTTATCTTTTCTTTATTATAACTTTTCAGAACTTTAATTGTGATTATCAAAGAAAAAGTGTTTGCACTCACTCTTACAATCAACTCAACTCTGGGTAAAACTGTATGAGTTCTAATGCCATTACCCTATTCTCTGTCCATTTTCGGGATTGTATGAAATAAAGAGATGAAAAATAAAATAAATAACTATAAAAATAAAAAGTAATGCGTTGTTATATATAATTCTTGAAACTAAACAATATTTTTATTGTAAAATCTGCTCATTTTTTTAGAAGCGCATCGTTAAAAGTTAAATTGTCAAAATGTGGTTTAACAGCAGGAGCTCCAGTGCCAATAGAGTAGTGGCATTAACGCCAGTTCTCGACCAACTTTGAGCGCCCATAAGCAAAGATTAGTTTTAGGTTTTGGTGTTGGGGTCGTCTGACAGAGAGAAAGAGAGAGCGAGAGAGGGGAAGGATTTTATTTAAGAGGGGAATCACACAAAATATATTTATATACTAAGTGTACGAAATATTTTAAAGAAAAGACATTAAACAACAAGATATCAAAAATTTCTAATGAGGATATTGTTATCCTATTAACCATTAGCTTTGGCCACCCTTCTTCATTTATTCTAGAGGCCTTCAAAAACACCTTGAAAATGCATTTGTGTGAAAATTTTTCAAAATATGCCGCGTGTAATGCTTAGGTTGTGCTTAAAATTTTCACCAATGCACGCTATTCAATTATAAACAGGTCAAGAGCAGCAACGTTGTTTGTGAATTAAGCAAAATAATTTAAAACGTCAATTATGAATTTTTCCCAACAACACTAGAAAAGTTAATTTTGCAACCCCTTAACATTTTCATATAAAGTATATGGCGTTATTATTATTATTTACAAAATGGCCCTGATGTTACTAATTTGTACAAAAAATCAAAACTTTTTTTAAAAGCTCATAGAATAAATACTAGATATGTTAGAGGGGCAAAATTTATAGTCAATGCTAATGGTCAATAGGGCTACAAAATCCACCTTAGAAATTTCTGATATCTTGTCGTTTTATGCCTTAGCTTTTAAATATTTCGTACACTTAGTATTTAGTCTGTGCTCTACATTGTTAGGCATCGACTGTTATGCTGTAATATGACAGCTATAGTGGTTTTGCCTCTCTCTGGCACAACGGGTACACAACATGACACCTTCAATAAAACGCATCCCTTCAACATATAATAAGCCGGCATTAAATCCAGTTATCCTTTTTCTCTTTCTCTCTCTCTTTTCAATCCACCAAAAGAATAGAACAGTTCTCTACAATACCTCAATATTAATGTTTTTGAATCAAATTTATTATTGGCTAACATTAAACTTTACTATTATTCTCGACTAACACAACACCAACACTGTTGACTCTCAAACACAGTCTCTAAAACCAAAACTTCTTTAATAAAATATTTTTTATTATTCAAATTCAGCTTCAAATTGATTCAAATGCCTTATATTCTAAAGTTATATTCAATCTGAAGCTCAGTTTACAACACATTCATCACCAGAATTGAGAATAGTATTCAGAGTGTTTATGAATATTTTGTTGTTTATTCAAGATTAAATTTAATTATTTATTACCAGAGCTGGGGAGCGAATGCTATATAAAGAGTTGTACAGATTTTTGTACTAAAATGAGCCAAAAAGGCGTAAATTTGTGAACAAAAACAAAAAAGTAATAACAATTAGGCTGTTGTTGACTTCAGAATATTTAATATTTATTCAAAGTTTAAGTTATTTTTAGTCTGTATTTTAGTGTAGTTTTATTCTAACTTTCTATTCATTCAATTCCCGACACCCAAAACACACACTCCGGTTGCACAACTCCAACAGAGCTAACATACGCGTGAAATTGTCCCGCAATTTGACATTTAGTTATCGACTTTTCTTTCTATTCATTCAAAAAACTAGAGTACAGTTGCCATAGAATAATATGAGAAAAGGAATGAGTCAAACAGTAGTTGTTATGTGCGATAATTTTGTCGATTTTCTTTACATTACTCTCAATATAGTATTCTTTACTTCACTCGTAATTTATAAATCATATAACTCTTAGCGATATATTATTGCTCTACTATTGAATATACTGTTCCAAACGAATCGGTAATAAGTTTTAAACTATATCTGAAAGAGTCATAAATTTAAAAAAAATTCAATTCTATAAAAGCATAAGAAAAGACTATTTTGGAGCAGTAGTGGATAGAAATGGGACTACAAAGTGCACACAGGGATGGTTTGTGATGGTTGTAATGATTGTTGGCTGAGTTCGCATCAACACCTCCTCTCTGTGCGTTCTGACTACGATTGTCTGTCCTATTGAAAAGCAATGCCATTCCCTATTGATAGCAATATAAAAAAGGGAGCATTTTGTTTGACCCCTACTGCACATCGGGACCGGAGTGACACAATAGCTCCCATTGTTGAACGCATTTTCAACACATGGTTTATATATTATTTGGAAATTGAATGAGGGATTGCACATACATCACACCATCACACCATCCAAATTAGTATTACTCATGTGGAGAGTGAACACAATTTGCCATTCATTTCAAACAAACAAAAAATAGCAGAAATAGTGACCGAAAAAAATAGTGACACTTCCCCTACAGAACTACAGACACTGAACTCAACTACAAAATCAAAACTTTTCAATCTCTCTCACTCTCTACCACTCTCTCTCTACCAATTCTTTAGCACTTTTAATGATTAAAACTGTTTAGTGAAATAACATTTAGCTTTTTAGCTGTTTTTTGTGTAACTATTACTCATGTGATCAGTACTGATGGATCAGCTCTAAAACTACTCCATACCACAGAATATCTATTCATTGATTGAGTAGTAGTCGAAAATATGGTCGAACATAGAGTCGTTGGATTCTTCGCTCTCTAAATGATCTCTTTTAGTGATGAGGTTTAGTCGGTTTAGTTGAGCTTACAGTCTGACTAAGTCTACTGCTTAGCGCAGTTATGTAATACTCCAGTAGTTTAGCAATAGTTAGTAGCGATCGTAAAATATATACCCCTAACCAATAGCTAATCTAAATTTTTACTCAACTTTTGTGGTGTGCACTCAGTTTCTACTAAATTACAGTTTGCACTCAAATGAATAACGAGAGACCGAATTCGCTAAACAGTCAAAAGACTTTTAAATATATTTTTTATACACAAAAGGAAGAGAACAAAAATAAATCTTTTCACTACTATTTACTAAACGATAGCACAACATATAGCACTAAAAAAATTATTGCTTAAAAATGCGAATTTTCTCGCAAATTGAAAATTTAAGAATTTCTGCTTAAAGGCATTGTTTTTTGAAAAATTGTTTTGAATTAATTATGTATTATATAATAATTATCTGCAGTCAAAAAATTTAGCACTAGTTTTGATTTATGAATAAACTAATATTTAATAATATATTCATTAATAAGTTTATAGTAAAGGTATAGTAAAACTGAAAATATATTTTGTGTACAAAATTATTTATGCAAATTGTGTTTATGTAACGAAATTATTATAATGTTGAAATATAAATGAATGAATGAATTTTTTAAAAAACACTTAAGACTGAGGAAAAAAATTGAGTTATGTTTTATAATCTGTTTATATCTAATAATTTTTTCATTATTTCTTTACAATTAATTAAATTAAATAAGTAATGATTGAAAGATTGATTTTCTACTTAAGTATCAATATTTAGATAAATTTAATTTATTCAATAATGATTAATAATGTGATGGTTAGGGCATTGTATTAACAGCACTGGAAAAGTATTGTTAGATAGAATGAGTGCTGCAATTGTAAGATAGAGAGAAATGGTTGGCTTTTATTGCATTGTATGGCATAAAACTACGTGATATAAAATGCTAAAACTCAATATATGGTTCGGTTAAAGACAGGCTCTGTTCAGATAGAGTGGAGTGGAGTAGAGATACACTCAAAGCCATATTGAATTTGGCAATGACTGTAATGGACAATCTCTTCGTAATTAGGTTTGACGATTGTTCCCATAGAATACGATTGAATCGACTCAAACTCCAGTACTGGAAATGATTGTAGTTTTTACTGCATTCACATCCAATATAACTGGCATTAGAGTCAACACTAACTCTGTTTACAATTACTGCATAAGTGACTAAACTGTAAGTGACTTACATTACACATACAGTAGAAGAATTCGAGCCAATACTCCAATACTGACCAAAAGATTTATTATTCCATCGCATCTCATGAGACGATAGGACGAAACGAAATCCTTATGAATCGATACCTGTATTACACATCAAATAAGAATAAACGGCATTAGAATATATGAAATATTTATACAAAATTTCAAATTCTTTGTCACAACAAAACTGTTTTACATAATTAGAGATCAATTGAACAAACTTTCAAATCTATTTATAAGAGCAGCTCTTGAAACATGAAAACAACGCACAATATTAGCATCATTTGAGTGTTTTGACTCTAAACTATTTCATTCATTCATAAACCACTTTCACACTCATTCACAAAAATAGTAACAAAAAAAATATTGTTCTGTGGGTTATATTTAGTGTTGCCTTAAATAATGCGCATAAATATAATATTTATCAGATATTACTAATTCAGAAATGAATTATTTATCAGTTTTAAGGGAAAAAAGAAAAATTTGTATAAAAACAACTTTATTATCAACTTAAGAGAAAAAATAAGCCAAAAGTGTCGAAAGTTTATATACATTAGATTGAATGTAATGAATTGAAAACAATAAATTGTTTATTAAATCAAATCAGAAAACAGTATAAATAAATCAATTTTTTAGAATCTTGTTTTGCGTTTACTAAAGAAATATAACATTTTAGAAAAGATGTTTTGAGAATATATTGAATTGTTGTTCAATTAGTCGTTTGATTAAAACCAAATTTTATTTAATTCTAAATCAGAATAAATATATATGCGCAGGGATACTCAAGATGTGCCCAAATAGGCAAGGTCATTTTCTAAATTTTTGTTCAAAATCTTATTATTGGATAAAATTTATTTCAAAAAACGGAAAATGCAGCAATGTAGGGTAAAATATTTGTCTTCGACTTCAAAATATCAGGTATTTTGCAAATTTTTGATACATTGAAATTAAGAATTTACAATAAATATTGTAATTGAGCGCAGATTTTCATTTATTCATTATTTAATAATTATTCAAGATGTAAAATTGTTTCTAACTTTAAATATATGTTAAATTCTAATTAAAGCGAACTTTTTTTCCTTTTGCTGATAGTTTCCCCATTCCATCAAAAAAAAGCAATTCGTCTAAAAATCAAAATAACATTTTTCTCCATTCGTGCGAACATTTCTGATATCAGTTTTTAAAATTCGCATTAAATTTATTAAAAAATATCTTTTAATTTATTTTTTCTTAAAATTTTTCCCTTAAAAATTAATGCGAATAATAAATTTAAAAAAGCCTTAATTGAGTTCTTTTCAAAAGTCGGCGTTTTATCAGAAATTTTCTTAAAAAATAATTTCAAACACTTTATGATTAGCTTCGAAGTCAAAGTAGAAGATTTGACGTTAATTTTCGGGTAAAAAACATGTTCTCTAATAAATATATTTTATATTCTTAAGAAACCAATTTAAATTTGTATATCAAATCCAGAAAATGAAATGTGATATTCCGAACTAATTAGTTCCAGAGGCCAAGCTTTTGATGATGTAAATTATTTGCGAGATTTATCAACAAAACTATAAAATAAATTGAATGTAATTATATTATATAACTGTTTTGGAAAAAATTAATGTTTAAATAGTTTGTAATCTCTTTAATAGTCAACTCAAATATAAGTGAAATGTATTGAATTTTTCGCATAATTTATTTGAATGGAGTCTTGAATCAAGAGAATCGTGCGCTTAAATGTCCGGTTGGGCACAAACAGGAGAGGGAAGGGGGAGAGAAAGAGGAAATTAATGGTCAGAGTTATGTGAGAGCATGTATTCACGAAACCACAAAAAACTGTCTTTTCTTTTGAGTCACTATTTTTTGGACTACTATTTTGATACTACGAGTAGTTTTAGGTTCTAATGTTTAAGCCGTGACTTTCAATGAAAAATTCATGAGATAGCAGTGGAAACGCTCAAGACTTGGCAGGGGTTCCACTGGACAACTAGAGACCAAAAGCTCTCTTTCTCTAATAACACTTATATTGTATGTGTGTTTGATATGGTTTTCGCACACTTTTATACTTAACTTATTTTAGATTTACTGTTTCTAACGGTTTTTGAGCCATAGATTTATATAAAAAAAAGCGCTCAAAAGAGGAAATTTTTGGCAAAAGATTTATATTTTTCTCACAGCAGAAGAGATGATCGTAAATGTGTCTCAGTTTATATTGCGATTAAATCCCACTCAAAATTATGGACACAAAAAACTTGTGAACACATCGACAGAAAGAAAAGTACAGAAGATTTTCTATTATATAGAGATATGTCTGTCGTATTAGACTTCGCTTTATTTGATTTTCTTTTTTTCAAATATAAGATATCTTTCCCATTAAAGTAGTATTAAATGCGATTAACACAAGAGAATAGCATAAAAAAAAGTAGAGAAAAAACTACTCAAAACTTCCTAAAAACTGTACTTAAATTAAAAACTGCAAACAAAGCGAAGTGAAATAGAATTGAAAAAAAACTTTTTCTCTCCTTAACTGTCGTCAAAAGTATTGGACGTATAGCTAAAAAAGAGTGTCTCGACTGAAATGTAATGTTCAACAGTGTGTGAATGTAATGCTAACGTCAGCATAAAAGGCGTGATAGGAATGAGAGGCATATTAGTTGTGCTACAACACCAATACTACACACTATTGGCAATAAGTAATTCCAAATCTCAGCACATTTCAGCTTTCTATGCAGTGGACGTATATGTGTGTATATATGTTCTTACATACTCTGTAGGACCCGAATCTCTATGGTGTGATGTGTGGCGGAAACAGTCCTGACACGAGTCGATCCGACATCAGCACAATCCCAAATAGGGAACGACCAAAAGCTAAAAACCTTTCATTTCTCTTAATGTAATACTTATGCAACAAAACTATTTTCTCACTCACTCTTCTCTAAATAAAGTAACTTTTTCTCCTATTCTCTCTCTTTACTCACTCTCTCTGTGCAAACATTTTATGCATCTCTGAACAGCTCTGAGATTAGGATTGGGATTGGGTTCGGGTCGTGAACTACTTTAGTAACTGTACCGAAAAAGAGAAAAGGCACTGATATAAACACAACAAATACAATAATATGGAATTAGGGGGCTGTGCACTGGGGCTTTGGCTCATATATGCTTTTTGTCTCATCGGCTGTGCGACACAAATATACTACACATTCACACTTTGGTGTAGCCTTTGTTTGCAGCTCTTAAGCCCAATACTACTGCCTTATGCATAACATCCCTGGCTCTGGTATCACAGCTTTCAGTTGATCACAATTTGCGATATCTTTTCTCTCTGTGCCTCACAATTACAATTCATTGAGACGTGAAAATTTCAAGTATATGTGCCGTTCATAACAGGAACGTGTGTTTAATATTAGGACAACATTTAATCACTCAGAGGCTGACGACAGAACGACAGGACTAACTCTAAGTAACAGTTGAGTCGATCATCAGCACAGAGTGAAAATGAGATGAGAGGAACAAAACCATAACATCCAGAATATCATGGAATACAACATAAGGATTAATCGCAGCTGTATTTATATATACATTGTATGCGAGGATAACATATAAATCCTAACCACAAATCAACCGATAGAGCGATAGAGTGAAGACAAAAATTGAATTTATTATTAAAGTTAAGATCAAAATTGCAAAATATTTTGCGAATAATTTGAAAAACAAAAATTTCAGTCAAAACTCTGAGGTATTGAAGAAAAAGGAACTGTCAGTTTGGCGTTGATTTGGAAGACACTTTAAGATCCAGTAATTTCTGTGATAGACTATCAAAAAACGTTATTTTTATTTTTGACTTTTGATTCTAAATCTTTAATCTCCCGCTGTATTCCTGTATTTATCTCAGACTCAGAGCATTAGCTGCTTTGTGCCATAGAATAGCTCTTCTTCAGTATCACGTTTGATGGCATCCAACAGTGATCTGTGACACTGCATCACGATATACACCAGTGCTGTTTTGTGGCAGACCCGCACCCAAAAATAATCAAACGTTAACCTTTTGCTTATATGTCTATATATTTGAATGAATGCCAATAACCTTATCTCACACTTACTTAACATTAAATATATCACTGACTCAACCGCTTTGAGCGCCGTCAGCACTCATACCAGTGCCGGAGAGGGCTCATTGATATAAAAGAAGGTTTTCAGATCGTTCATAAAAACATTTGCTTTATCTCTGACCACAAGAGAAAGACAGAGCAAAGAATAAAATTGAAGTTTTTCTTTTAGTTACTATAACTTTAAAATACAGAGATAAACAAAGGGGAGTAGAACTAAAGTACCCCAAACTCGCTAATTTCTAAAATACTACGATTATCGCCGTAAGTTATTTCCTCCAATCCAATGCAGAGATGCTCAATAAAGGGCTTAGAATTGATTAAAGCATAAAATAAAGCTCATTTTTTACTGTTCATATAATTTTATGAGTTTAGAAAATCTGAGATTGATCCTATTCCATAATTTCGGAAGCATTACCCTGTATACTTTAGTGTTTAATCATCTATGAAAATTACTCAGAGAAGATCAAGCTACGAAATGTCTGGTAAACATACCGGAGAAAGGTTAATAGGTCTTTAAACGTGAGAATTAGAAGCACATATTTACAAGAATATATGAAAAATGCGAGTCAAGTTCAACAAAAAGCCACCTTGTTCCTATATACAGTACTGTATATACAACAACAATATTATTCCAGATTTTTGCACTTCTCGGTGAAGGATTTCCTTTCCTTAAATACCGCACACATACCCCTCCCCTAATTCAGTCGAAGTCTCTGTTAGATTTAGTCGAAAGTTCAAAGCATTCGACGGTTTGATAAAAACAGGTATGACTTAAGGATGAGAGCAATTATGAATTATCACAAGAAAGGCAGTGATGCGTCACTTCCATTGCGAATGTGATATAAGATCTCATTTTTCATTTTCTCCAAACGATACCCAAAAATACAGTTCAAAAGCATTAATAAATGCGACAAACATTAAATGAAGAGTGAAAATGGGAAACAATATGATTCGCCCGGAGCTTATTTGCAAATGGGAACAGAGCTTAATGTTTACTAATTATTGCGATCGAAAACAAAGAATAGTTAAACAGAAGAGGATATTAAAAGATGTGAATAATTATTAAATAAGATCTTAGAAATTATTTAAATACAAAAATATATTTTATTTGTATTTAAAATTTGAATGCATAGGCAATAGATATGTTAGTCATGTGTCGGACGATAATTGTCTGTGCGGTTATTGTAGTGATGTTCAAACAATATATTAAACTTCATCTCTGATTGTGTCTCAAGTATTGGGTGGAGAAAAGAGTATTCAATATCAATCACACGTAACTATTTCTGGATATTAAAACAGTATTACAGGAGCAGTATTACAGAACTACAGTAGTAGTAGTAGTAGTTTAGAATATAATAGTGTTCTCTACAGTTCTCTACAGTTTTATACAGTTTTATACAGTTTGTATGTATACAGTTGTGCTATACTGTGCTCTACCAGTAATGGTATTCTCCATTCTCTGTGTTCTCTCAATAATAAGTTGCTCCAGAAGTTGCACTTCATTGAAGAGCACTCAAGGACTGCTCAATTACTCGCTGCTAAACACAGAAAAGGTGGAGAAGACCTCAATTGTGATTCTGGATCACTATCTGGACTCCAAGATCACTGTTGGCGATGGCATTGAACGCATGTGCGACCTATGTTTGCCATTTTTGCCAATAAGAAGTAGAAGAAGTAGTGTCTGACTGAGTCTCCTTATAATTATTGATCGAAATCGCAAACACTATTACACTATTATGTGCTGTATTAGTGTCTCTGAGCCAGAAGTGTAACATTGCATTGGATTCCAGTTATAATAAGTCATATTAAATGCGTTTTCATAATTACCAGCAAAAGCACAGCTGGAGGTTAGGCAACAGCAAACTTAAATATGAAGCCATTGTTCATAAAATAGAGCCACTCTTTTATATATATTTAACTTCCATTATATATAATATCATATGATGTCGAGCGCTAGGATGTCGTCGTCTATGTGTTTGCACAATAAGGGAAGACTGAGATTAAATATGGCCAAAACCAACGAAAACGCAGTCAACATATCCATAGATAGAGGGGAACAGAAGGAAGAGATATGAAAGACAAGAGTGAAGAGACAACAATTCAATACAATAGACAGTATTTGGGTTTGAGTTATAGATACGGGTTTAACAGCAACACTAGTCTATCGTTAATATGTATCACTAGTAATGGTGAGAACGGCAGGACTTATAATGACATAAAACGCACGAGAAATTCAATGCAAAAAGTAAACCAAACACAGAAGGATCAGGATTTAGGGCAAAATGACACTAAAAATACAGGATATTGGCTAAGAGTCACAACTATGGCTCGAGACCGGATCGCAGCTCTCAAACAGTTTGCAAAACCATAACTGTTGGGCAGAGAAAGTGATAAATCTCTGCGAAAACACAATAAACAAAAATCAGTGGCATTTGTGACAATCTATCGCTGAAATGATTATAAAATAATATTTCAGTTTATTATCAATTCTAACAGCAATACAGCAATAAAGCAGAAAAAGGCAGTAATAAAACTAACACTTAGATGAGTACCAGAAGAATATCAGTCAATATATAAATGGATACTTGATTTACAGTACATAACAGCGCTGTTGACTATATTTTACAACATTTATATAACTAATGTAAAGACTTAAAAGAAATTATATTATTCTGATTAACAAAATACACACTCGTCTGCGAATATTTTTAATTGAATCAGACATCAGACAACACAACTCCTGCTGATAAAACTGACATTTAATTATCTTAAAAGAAAATCGACACCAATTCGGCGTTAATACTAAACGCCACGCCTTTATTGTAGGCATAGAATAATCAGAGATTGATTTAAATTAAAATTCTGAATGAAATTAAACTTTTGAATAATTTATAAATAAAAACGTGGAAAATTATAATTTTAGAAATAGTTGTAAATTTAGATCAGTTTTAGACAATTAGTCAAAAAATTGTTTTAACAAAATATTGTCAGAATATTCTATTGATTCATATTTTATAATAATAATATTGTTCTAAAATCAAATGATAAACCTTCTTGTTATATTTTGACAGATTAAAATCATTAAAATAGTTTGTGTGTAGAAGAGGATTATTTATATTTATCCAACCTAATTGATTCGGATTATATTAACAATATTAACTAAGTTATTATTCGTAACTGAATTTTTTGATGATTTATGCCATCTTACGTAAATAGGTGATCAAGATGATTACTTTTATACCACTTCTGGATTAATATTGCGTTAGACATAGAGGTCGATACGTTTAGATATTGGATCAGTTAGACAAATGTGTATAATATCAAAATGATCAGCGCTTAATAATATTAGCTATAATTTATGATGAATGACTAACAGGTAAATCAGATTAATTTTATATGCTTTACAGATCAACATTAGAATACAGGCACGAGATATTGTGATAAATTATCACTGATATAACTGTAGTGATTGGATAAATATTTGATTAGAAAGTAATAACATTTTTAAAGTTAAATATTGTAAGTCTTGAATTTAGATAATCCAAGAATTAAAGTGCTTGCGGAGCAAAGTTATGGGGGTATATTACAAAATCTCAAACTCGACGGGGTATCTAGGCTATACCCCTTGGCTTCCCTTGATCTAAACAAATATTTTACAATACAACAGAAATTTGAGATCATCATTTTATCATTAATTAGCAGTTTTGAAAGTTTGACTCTTTTCAATAAATTAAAAAATTTACTTCTCTATTGTATCCATTGTGACAATTATTTCATTTATCATTATAAAAAATTCAAAAGTTAAGTTTCGTGTGATTGTAAGCTTAGAATATTTAAGAGAGTACAATTTATAAAATTTTAGATAACATACAAACTGGTGTGATTCAAAAGTGATTTTAATTTTGGAATAAATTAAAATATTGTAGCTAGGTGTAATTTATTAATAGTATGAATTAACAATTAAATAATATCTAGACTATAATAGAAATAATTCGGACGATGTTAAATGTCCCGCAATTTTTCAGAAATCCCTTTAATTTCTATCGACAGTAAA
>JAQFXN010002322.1:0-12938 GCA_034693365.1 Liacarus xylariae
CAAATATTAACAACTGTATTAAAAATATATTGAGAAATAAAACATTATTGATTAATTGATGAAATATACTAAATATTAAATATTAATGAATCATAATCTTAAAAAGCACTAACCAAATAATTAAACCCTAAATACTCTATTTAAAAAATTATTAAGACATAAAACATTATTGATTAGCAATATATGGATAACTGATTGAAGGCCGGAGATGGTGGATAAAATAAATTCTGGACGACTGTATGTAAGAAAGTAATATTAAATTAAATGCACGATTTTTTAACCAATTATATTATATATCGATGTTTTGAACTGTTTTTAAATAAAAATATATCGATTATTACTAATAATTTATTAGTATTTAATTATTTATTTATATTAAAGTCAAACAATTTAATTATAATAGATATAAGTCTGTATTGAATGAGCTTTAATGAGATGAGATAGGGATTCATCGGCTTCACTGATATTCAATTCAACAGGGTCATTGCCCTGGTTCAATACAACCAATGCGATCGCACCGTCAGGTCTTTCAAAAGCAGCGGTCAGAACAGTGTCCAAATGTGTGCCTTCTGTGAGTTGAACTTTGACAGAGTCGGGTGCAATGAATTTGCTGAAGTGTCCCAAACCATAAAAGGCCGGATTCTTATAATACTCCTCCGTATCGTTATTGGAAATAAGAGGAGCGCCGGCACCTGACTTATTCCAAGTGGGGCCCGCTTTCATGTTGATAACCATATTCCAACCGACCCAACCACTCGTCCAATGGTTCAAATCCTTTAAATAATTGAAACGAGAATTTAAATGGTTTTCAGTGATCAGTAATTTTGAATCAGTTCTGAATTTACAATTAGAATGTCTTTCGCGAAATCTTCCAAAAAGTTAAAGTCACCCAAACGGACCACATTATGACTGGCCTCAGTGGCCAGAATGTATTTGCTCGGGTCCACGTCCCGGGTCTTATCCAAATTGATTGCATTCTCGGGTTTATTATTATAGAAGTGGAATGCAGTTCCCGCCACATATTTTGCCGCCTCTTTGTCTTTCAGTATAATCTCTGCCCAACGAAGGATTTGGTCTCTTTGGTCATCGAATATCATAACGTCGAGTACTTCGGGTCCATAACCGGCCGCTTCCAGAATAGGTCCCAAATCTTTTTTCAGAAAGTCTCGTTGCAATTCAGGTGTAAAACCCATACTATTGAAGGAATAGTCGAGATGAGTGCCAGCACCCGGCTCATTCTCAATGGTCAGACCCCAGATGGGCAGTCCATTGGCTTTGTATGCGTCCAAAAATCTAATTATTTAAAGATTCATTATTTATGACAATCAATATTAAACTGTTCTCAACTTACTTAACAAAATAGTTGGCAAAAGTCTTATAATACTTTCCTCCCGGTTCACCAATTAGAAAGCCACCATGATTGATCTCACTATTGTTCTTCATCCAGGCCGGTGCAGACCAGGGACTGCCAAAAAATTTTATTTTATATGGACTCACTTCAACAGCAGCTTTCATATAAGGAATCTGTAAAATATTAGTCAAAATTACTATCAAACAAACTAATAAGTAATTGTTTTATGAATGGTGTTTTATCTGGATAACCAAAACATTTATAAAAGGACCATCTATAACAAGATAGTGTGATATTTTAGGAAATAATTTTCATATATTCTAATATATTTTGTAAAATATTTTTCTTCAAGGTTTGAAACATATTCCATTCCTAAGGAGAGGATTATTGCGTGATAATCTCACGATAATAACAAACTGTGAATGCTTTATAAATACTTGATTAAATTTTTAACCTTACTGAATTTTGAGACAATTCACCAGGGCTAGCCTAAATACTCCCCTTTTTGAAATTTGGTAAAATACCTCCTCTGACTTTGCGTCACAGGCAAAAAAAATTCTTTTTACCTAACTCCCCTTTGCATTTTCATATTTTGGCAATTATATACTGCCTTGACGATTTGAGAAAATTTTCCAAAAATACCCCTCCTTATACCCCCACCTTACTCTGACCTGTCTACCCCTGCAATTTACTAAAGTGGTCTGTACAATTATGTTTGTTTGCAATATCCGTTGATTGAAATACTGAATTTCATTTCGTGGTATTTTTAGACTTCTTATAGATTATTGTTTAGAAATACAATACAAACCTTGTAATCGAAATCATCTGAAGTGAGATTAAAATATTTCAGCTCAAAGTCGTCCTTATGGTTGTCATCCAATTCGTAGCCATGGGTTGAGAAATCACTTCCGCCGATCGGAAGTCTATTTAAATTGTATTCCAAACCATTGGTTGAAAAGTAATCTTTAATTATATTGTTCTGCAGTTTTTCGGGCAATGATTTGATGTTAAAACCGGTCGCGTCTGTGAACGAACCGCCGAATCCAATGATTTTCTGGAATTTCTTAGTTCTATCTATCGTTAGATTCAACGACTGCTTTGCAGTGTCTGTGTGTTTGTCACCGAATTTCAGTGTTGTTTCAGCAAATCTATCGCCACTTTTACTCGTCTCGAACACAGTTACCACACCTTTAGGTGTCTTCTTTAGTGGATCCAAATCATCACAATGAGTGACATTACACACACATACTGTCGATCCGAAGCCAAAGTCTTTATGAACACAGGGTTCCCGACAGTGGACTAAAATAAATAGTTTTTTGAAAACTTTGATTCAGTTCTGTAAACATATTCTATATATTTCTTACCGCAAATAAATAGACTCAACACAAGTGCTGACAACAAAACTTTCATATTTTAAATTTTTGATTCAACCCTAAAAAAAGAAATTAATTGTCACTTAATTTATATATTGTCGCATATCTTTTCAAAGACCTCCAGTCCTTTATTGTTATGATAGGGCGATATTATTTAGGTGTTTGTTAGAGATTAATAAAAATAAGTTTAGATTAAATTTAAATTATTGTTATTTTTAAAAGTTTCAGTTTGTGAATTGAAAGCTGTGGAGATTGGAATACAGCAATAATCAAATGTAAAATTATCATGTTCTGAGTTATGAACACAGACCCAACTTATATGAATATAGAGGTATGTGCAAGGAAAATAAATGACTTAAGCAACGTTTAAGTTAACAAAATAAATTTCCATTTATTTATAATGAAATTGAAAAATTCAAATTTATTAGAAATACTTTATTTAAAAATTAACTAATAGAAATTTTAAAACTAAAAAATTATTATAATATATAAATAAATTTTTAAAAATATTTTCTTCGGTTAAATCAGTCCGCTTTTCATAGGACTAAATTATTTGAGAATATTAATATTAACTTTACCGGTTAACTCTATCAGTCTTAGAGTAGTCTCCCTGGAAGACATTCTTATATACTATATTTTGTTCTAAGGTAATTTCGATGTAATAGAGCCAAAATGTGTTCAATAAGCAAACAGTGATTGATTTAAAGATTAAATGAATTAAAAAATTGTCTAAAAGTTTTGAAAAAATATGTTTTGTCTGAAGTCGTGATTGAATACAAAAATAATGATTATTTAGATTTGAATTTTAATATTAATTTAAAAATATCTAAATTAAATATTGAATATTAACCTATAATTTTCAATATATGAATTCCTTCTCTTCAAAAACATTTCTTTAAATAATGTTGATTTAATTGTATTAATTAATGATATATTTTATAAATAATTTATTGCAAACAAAATATAAAACAAGTATTTATGTGGTTTGGAAAGTGTGGTATATCACATGTGATGACCTTTCACTCTCTACTTTACATTTGAGTACTGCACTACTGATGAAATAATAATCCTTCACATGACTCTATATTCATATAAGTTGGGTCTCTTTTTATGAGCAAATGTATCCTGTCTATTTTCTAACAAGTAATAATAAAAAATTTTAATACTTGAATAGGGAGGGGACAATTAGAATACCCTGTCTTATATTTAATTTATGCTAAAGAATTACTAAAATAAAAATAATTAGAGAATAATCAGAGAATTCTGTTGGGATGGCTATGTATGAAACCTATTTTATTAATTTAAAATAAATAAATCTCTGGAAATATGTTCCCTCAAAAGTGATAATAAATTACTTGTGGATATCATATTCTCTCACATCCCAAACGACAAACTGCAAGTCCTAAATGCGCGTGAAACCAATTGGGATCACTTGCACTGGACTTGAAGAAGCTAACAGTGATTAGCGAAAAATTTCTGCAAAAATACAACATTTTGTTGTCAATACTGATTTTGTGACAAAAAAGTTAAATTACTTTTAATCAAATCAAATATGTGTTCTCACAAATACCAAGATCTTAATTCGAATATTAAAAATTACGCTGGACAGAGTGGTCTATGGTTGTGTCGAAACTGGGAGAGAGATATGATCAAAATTTGCAAGTATAAAGAACATATCACTTTTAACACAAGATGTTTTAATCAAGAAGTTATCACTAAATCTTTAAGAATTATATCAAAAGACAATATCGCAGCTTCTCATAAAGCTGCTAAAATTTGTAGTTTAACTTGGGTAAAAAATAGAATATCTGACTGTAAGAAAAAATTAAAATATTTATTCAAAAATTGTGAATTAATTTTAAATAATTTGAAGAAAACTTTGCCGTTATATATTTTAAATGATGTTAAAACCAGAGCTTCTCATAAAATTAATAATGTAAAAACAGATTATAGAAAAAGACAAAAGAAAAAATTTGACAAACTCTTAATCGAATATAACTTAAAACTATATAATACAAATATATATAATTGTACAAAATCAAATAAATGTCAAAATATTAAGTCTAATCAGAGCAATTCCTGGGTTATAAATTTATCAAGTAAAAATTTCACTCAAAGTGATTTATCAATATTAAAACTTGACCCAAAATTTCAGGTGGTTCCAAAACATATAAATAGAGAACAGATCATAGCTAGTGTTGAATCTAAACTTGGTTTTTTAATAGAAGATAGACCTACTCTTGAACTTATCCGAAACTCATTAATAAACACCTTAAATTCTAATATTTTTATTAAACCTAATTTGAGCAAAGAACAATTTATATCATTAAGAAAGTTAAAAAACGACCCTGATATAAAAATTACATATTCCGATAAAGGAAATAAAACAGTTATCTTAAATAAGATTGATTATATAAAAAAGGTTTATGATATATTAAATGACCAAAATGTTTACAAAATAATCAAATCAGACAATACTAGATCAATTGCTAACCGATTAATAAATGTTTTAAAATTCTACAAGAATGAAAAACTAATTAATTTTAAAGAATTTTCATTTTTATACCCTTCTAATTATGCAATACCAACAGCTTATGCCCTGATAAAGATACATAAAGAAGGTAATCCTGCTCGACTGATATGTCCCTATATTGAACATCCCTTATCCAGATTATCTAAATTCTTAAACAATATCATATCTCCTACTATTCGGGAATCTGAATTCAGCCTTAAAGACTCGCTGCAATTTATTAATGATATTAAAAAAACAAAAATTTCTAACAATGACATAATGTTATCTCTGGATATTATAAACTTATTCACTAACATTCCTATTGATTATACTCTAGAGATTATAACTAAGAAACTAAGTGAAGATGTAGATTTTAGAAACAGAACACAACTGCCTATTTCCGAAATCATCAAATTAATTGAATTATGCCTAAACAGCACTCTCTTTGCCTTCAATGGCCAATTTTACTCTCAACAATCAGGCACTCCTATGGGAAGTAGCTTATCTCCCATAATAGCAGAGGCACTTGTATCTCACATCTTTAAAAAAGCTGTAAAGTCTTTCAAAAATAAACCTAAGTTTCTGCGATTTTTTGTAGATGACAGTTTTTTAATAATAAATAAAAGGTTTGCAGATTCATTTTTCAATCATATAAACAATCTTGATAACAAACTTTCAACAATCAAATTTACAATGGAGAAAGAAACCAATGATCAAATAGCTTTCTTAGATGTCAAACTAACTAGACTAAATAATATTATTTATACAGAAATACACCGAAAATCAACCCATTCTGACCGTTACCTCAATTTTAAATCACACCATAGCCTCCAAAATAAAAAAGCGGTCATCAAATCACTGGTTAATAGAGCACTTGCTATATCAAGTGATAAAAATAGACTTGATACAAGATTAAATTGTATTATATGTGTTTTAAAAGAAAACAGCTATCCAGTTAATTTAATCAATGAAGTTATAAATCAATGCAAAACAAGATATAATACACAAAACGTTTCACAAATTTCTAGATTTGATATTACCAGGGTAATTACAATACCCTATTACAAAAACATAAGTGAGAAAATAAAATCTCTTTTATCAAAACACAACATATCTGTTGTTTATAAAAAGGGAAAAACCATCAATAATATGCTAAATTCCAAAAAGAAATCAGTATTTGATCATTCTAATGTAGTATACAACATAAAATGTGGTGACAAAAATTGTGATTCTTTATATGTGGGAACTACCAAGAGAAAATTGGGTACAAGATTAGATGAACACAGAAGTGCTCTGACAAGACCATCCAATCCTAATGTTTCTAATGTAGCAGAACATGCATTATCTAACAACCATATAATTGATTTCGATAATCCTACAATATCTTATTATCAAACAAACACACGAGCTAGAAAATATCTAGAAGCAATTGATATTGAAAAAAATAAAATTAAAAAGAGAAATTTGATGAATGATCAAATTAATATGCAATCTATTGTACACCCTAGTTATCTTTCATTATTCAAATAAATATTCACAAATATAATTATATTTATAATAACCTCATTTGTACTAATTTAATTGCATCATCCTTTAATAGAGCTGGGTCTGTATAACCAGACCCAGTTCTGTTTGGATGGCTATGTATGAAACCTATTTCCCAATGCCCAAACGGCAAACTATGAGTCCTAAATGCGAGTGAAACCAATTGGGATCACTTGCACTGCACTTGAAGAAGCTAACAGTGATTAGTGAAAAATTTCTGCAAAAATACAACAGTTTGTTGTCAATACTGATTTTGTGACAAAAAAGTCAAATTACTTTTAATCAAATCAAATATGTGTTATCACAAATACCAAGATCTTAATTCTAATAAATTTTACTTTTATTTCTGATATATATTCTCTTTATTTTCTTTAAAAGCAGAGATAAAATAACGATTTTTACTAAATAGCCGATCCTGGACACCACCTTGAAATTTCGAAAAAAACAATACACATAGCATCATGTTTGGGACCTTGAAATCACTTACTTTTTCGAGTTCATATTAATCGAAAATTGATAAATAAATTTTACCGCTTTTTGATTTCTATAAGTTTTATGTTATACAGGTAATTCTGCTATGCTATTCTTGCCAATAGATTAATTTTACATTGATTTGGCTCATTAATCAAAATCTTGTCGAATTAATTACAGTTTGAATAAATTAAAGTTTCATTTATTTATTTAATGTTAAATTTATTTAAGTAAATATCTAAAGTTAGAGATTAGGATTATTAAATTATAGATTATTGATCTAGAAACAAATTAACTCTAATTTCAAATAAACTAAAACTGTATTTATAAAAATTAAATCATAAATAATAAAATACTCTATTATTGAGATTGGTGATTGGATCATTCGAGTACCGACTAATCAATCCGGCAGTTGAATTTAGGTTCACTTTTACATCAAAACTCAAACTTTAGTGCAGGGTTTACTGTATTGGTAGATTAGTAAAATCATTAGTAATTATGTCGAATGATAAAAATATTTATATTACTATTACCATAAGGGACTGTCTAAGGTCCACGGAGTTGAATGATTTAACTCAGATGGTTTGATAGCATATTGAATGAAAATAATAACCTGTGAATATTTTTTGCAAATACTAAGGTTTATGGAAATTATGAGGGTGTGAAAATACCAAATTTAGACAAATTACCGCACAGTATAGCCCAACCTGTTATCAGATTCACTCATTATATATATCGTTGGAAAGCTTACATCAAGACAAGTTGAACGACATATGACACTGTCATGACCATTACCGTCGGCATCAGGTCGGATCTGGACATTTACCGAAGAAGATTTATTTTTGCATTATTTGATTCTACATTATATAAGCTTTCCATCGATGTATATATTGTGTAATTCGGATAACTGGATCAGCTCTACGGTGAGTTAATTTGTTCTAATTTTGTAATTTTAAACCCTCATTATTCCCCTAAGCCTTCATAATTGCAAAAAATATTCACAGGTTATTATTGTCATCCAATATGCTATTAAAGCATATGAGTTAAATCATTCAACTCCGTGGACCTCAGACAGTCCCTCATAGTTAGATCTATGGGATTAAATGAAAGTTTATCTTATTATTAAGAATGAAAAAAATGAATGAATTTTCAATACCAATATTTATTTTCATAACAAATAAATTATTGATTTTTAGTCATTTATAATAAGTCATAAACTCGTTAGTGTGTGATCTTATAATTCATCCTTCATTACTTTTTTGACTTTCTTTACTAATAAAAATACAATAGAAAATGGTTCAATTTTTGGATAAATTGAACTTTGTAAGAAAGTTTCTTTCCAGATGGAATCGTCAGAATGCTCGGGGTCTCATAGTAACTGCCACGCTTTTATATGAATTGAATAAATTAACTTTTAACAAATCATTTTAAATTCAGTTTTAATTCATAGTTTTTATCTTCGCTTTCGGTAGTAAAAAGAGAATATAAATTCGTTTCCACCCACACCTACTCCTCCCATCGCCGCCTAACAAAATTGTTTTAATATAGATTTTTTCTAATGAGGTGAGAGTGACTTTGATATTGCTGTGGTATAGGATATGTAGCGAAGTTGAAGCGGGGATTCTAATGTAACACTTGTTTCAGCGAATAAATTGGGGGTATTTTCAGCTGAAACAGCGCAACAAACTTGTAACTTCTGAGGGTTTTACTCGCGTTGGCTGCGGGAGGCAAATGCCTATAATTCTGCTGAGGGTTTTAGTTCACAATGAAATATTACACAAATTTAGAATATAATTAAGAGTTAATTAAATCACAAAAATATATAATAATGTTAAAGAAAGTACAAAATTCAAAAATATAAATGCAGCGCTCAATAGACGAGACAAGACATGAACTGTGACTTAACTATTCTAACTGTTCTCCAACTCTCCTGTTTTCCAACTCCCTTATAGTCTACTATTTTCAGCCGGTTTTATACTATTCTGTTTAGACATATGTTCTGCGATTCATTAGCGAAACAGAGGAAAATATCTTTAAAGCGTTCTGCGGTTTCGGCTAAGAAAGTCAAAGATTTCAATACATCTGCAGTTTTATAGCTAACAGCGAAAAATGTGTTTCTTATTCTATTTCAAAGTAAGGGATATTCTATCAAAAGTTCAATTCAGCGGTACAGCGAAGGGTTTTTAAGAGAGGAGTGGGGATTTATTACAGCGATTCAGCGTTTAGAGTAATAAAGTAATTAAAAGTAGGGAAAAATAAATGACATGCACTTCAGCTTTGCTTCAGATGCTATGAATAATCATGCAAATATAATTTCCGATAAATATTTCTATGAAAGCGGAGATATACAGTATATTAATGATTCCTTCTTGTTTAATTTATTTAAATTTTATATAAAATTATTTTTTGTAATTTATGGAGAATTAAATATTTTGCAAATGATTCACATGAATAACATTATGTTTATTAAGATTTTATTCTCGAAAATTGTTAGGGTTGCTATACCGCCAGATTACCCCTTGATTCTCAACGAAATGAGGATTTTGTCCTAACTCAAGGTTGGGGTCTAACCTTGATACGTGATACTCAAGGAAGAAATATAGACAAGAGAAAGTAATAAAAATATTTTAATATAAAGTCGTGGAGATTCGAAAATGAACTACTTGTGAAGCCTTTCTATACTATCCCTATGTAGCCCAATATTAATATTCATTTTTTGACTTAAACTTAAATAGTAATCTTGAATCGTTTAATAGTTTTTGAATCTTTTATCTTCATTTTCAATGTAATAGAAAGTACAATAATTTTATTTTAGTTTAAGTCTAAAAAATTGAACATTAATATTGGACTACATATGGATAGTATAGAGTCTTCTCAAGTAGTCCATTTTCGAATCTCCGCCACTTTACAGTTAAGAGTAAACCTAATCGATAAGCGAGAATCACATGGTGTTTTATTCCAATCTGGAACCACTCCCTTTGCTCATCCCTGAATATTATATAACAATTTGTTGATAAAAATACTTAAAAATTTTTTTGTTATCTCAGACACAATTATCTGGAAAATTATTACAAATAATTTTGTTTGAATGAACGTTAATTTAATTTTATTAGTGTTTGTTTTTTGATCGATAAATAAAATCGATTTCTAAATCACTGGATTTAAGCTACAGTAGCCAAATTGCAAAGTCAGTGGGCACACGATGTTACTTTAAGTAAAATTTGCTAAAAATGATAAACTAAGTATAAAATAAATTCAAAATGAGTATGTTAAAAATATTTTCAAGCTAATAGATCATTGAAGGGTATTTTGATAATTTTCGGAGCAGTAATTTTCGAGTTGTATATAAACACCTAATAAATTGAGATTAAACTGGTAAGATATGGATTCTAACTTAATCACACCTGCTTTATAGATTGGTGATAGTTTCAAGATTGAAATTATCATCTATGTCTTATTTATCGAATTTTAAATTTAATTTTATTTATTTCATCGCCTCTAACCAGCCATTTTGAATTAAATATTCTATAAAAGCATCAAGGTGAAATAATTTTAGATTTTGTCGAATGGATACTCAAATTTATTTTTACTATTCTTAAAATATAGGTGAAATTTTTAAAATCCTTCTGATAATTTAAAAGTTACAATCAATTCATCATTTATGTTCACTGCCATACCTGTGCCAAATGAGTGAGATTAAGGAAAATTCCAAAAATCCTTATAAATTATTTTTAACCCGGTAATTGCTTCCTCACAACTACAAAATATATTCCAGTATTTGAGGTGGAACAACTGTACATTTGTGATTTGGAGTCATTTGGAGAAAATAAAATTTTTCAATTGAATATATCAGTTCTAAGATTTCATAGTTGGGAAATACTTTTCGTCGAATTAACTTAATTTACTAGTTATATAAACCTGAAAAACCTGTCAAGTATATTTTGAAAAAAACTGTATATGATATTTCGGCATGTAGAAATTAGACACTTTAAGCAATTATTTGAGTGAACAGTATTTGAATTGAATTTTAAACATTTATATCGTGCAACAAAATGCTAAAACAAAATAAGAAAAAGCAACTTTTTAATAGAATAAAATTCTATTTATATCAGATATTATATTGTAGCGTTACTGGGATTCACTGCCTATAATGAGTGTTACATCCCATTCCATCACTTATTTAGCTCCTCCCTCTATGTATATAAGGAGCTGCACAGAATCCTTTTATTTAATTTGAAGTCTTTATAACTTTTATGCCTTTGACTTCTTTTAACTTTTATATGTCGTATGTATTTAATTTACTTAAGTTTTGTATAATTTTTGTATAAGTGCTTTGAATACCTTTTGTGTTTTAATTAATAAATACTTTGATTGTGTAAATCTATTGTGTTTGTTAATCGTCAACTGACTTGGCGCGTGCAGGAGCAATGGCCGCAGCGCAGGTCTGTACACTCGTGGAAAATAAGTCATTAATGCATTTAAGTAACTATTGTATAGCTGGAGCTCATAACCACTGAAGATGTGACGAGCCCTGTCACGTTTCAATATGCTGTACAACATTAAGATTTGAATTCCACTAACAAGGTGGTTACAATGGAGCGTACACTATACAGAGTCTTTCATATATAGTCTAATGGAGTGAAAGGCAGGTAATGCTTTTTCTATGGAGTGAACTTTGAATACATTTAGATACAGTAGAGCACAAGTTAATTAAACATTTTATTTAAATCAAATCCCAATAGTTTAAAAGTCCTTACTTATCAGTGATCACAAGGCATCAATGTATTTGGTGTTAACCTGTATCTAAATATTTCATGTTTTTGTTTGATTTTGTGCTTTAAAAAGATTAGTGTAGTGTATTCTCCATTAGACTATATCTGAAAGACTCTGTATAATGAGAGAAATGCTTAAAAACACCTATACTCTCTTATTTCTCGCCTCTTAAATAGCAATAGATAATCAAGAAAAATGTTGGGTAGTATAGAATTCTGTTGAAATTTTCCTTGACAAGCGGATATATAAAGCGGAAACAAAATTTAAAATGATTAGATTGTTGAAAACCTATTAGTGTTTCGCTTTATTTTCCCCTATAATCCTATTGATAAGACGCGTCTTATCTAATTAAAAAAGTGAAGTTTTAGCTTAATATGGTGTGCATTGTATACATGAATCAATGATGTTATGAATAAATTAAAAATAAAAAATTATCTATTGATAAAATACTAGATAATAATAAATATTTAAAACAATTTTTCGAATTATAACTAAATCCCTTCAAAATCCTCGTCTGAATCGATTTTGAATGAATACTTTATGTTAAATAAAGTTAATTGCTTATAAGATAATTGTTCATATTCAGCCTAATCTACAATGCAGAATCATTTTAAACTGAACGGATCAAAAGTTAACTTTTATTCATTGGCATTGAGTTTTTATGCTTGACTAATATGCTGTTCTCATTAGGTTTAAGATATGTGTTTCAAAATAAAAGGGTTTTAAAACTCTAATGAGAGCATGAAAACGGATTAAAACTCTCTTATTTTAAAACTTTTCACATCCCTTCTTAAAACCGTTTTGATGGTAATGAGAACACAAAGTGTTTTAAAACTGTTTTAAGATTACAAATCGAGATCGATAATCGCATTATTTATAAGTAAACAGGCATATTTTTGTATGATTACAAAAT
>JAQFXN010002323.1:0-12938 GCA_034693365.1 Liacarus xylariae
CCCGAACTCTGAAATTATTAACCGGCAAAAGCATAGAAAAATATTTAAATGTCCATGCTTTATGAGTGAGACTTTTTAAAAGGGCATTGTAATAACTGAATATTTTATAAGCTTTTATTAGATAAGTATTAAGATTATTCTGTAGTTCAGGTGAAATTTTTATACGTATTTTTCTTATACGAATGCGAATCAATACAATACTTAAACCACTTAAATAAGATTGTTAGCATAAATAGATAGTTAAATAGGCAATTATTTTTAAGTATTATTTTTATTATTAAAAATTATTAAAAATATTTCATATAAATTTTAAAGAGTAATCTGTGGAATTATTCCGAAATTAAAAATCATGGGTATATCTTGTAAGTTTTATAAATATTTTTAATTTTACAATATTTATAAAGTATATTTTACAAATATTTTATACAAATATTGCATTTTATTTTGCTAATTTATTAAATTTTAGTATATTTCAGGAGTAGCTTACTGAATTTAATCAATATAAATATACACAGGCTTTTTATTTAGAAGTACTGCTTTACTATGAATCTTGTTGAAATCTAATACGAAATTTTATATAAGTTTAGGTTATTTTACTTTACAATGTCTACTGAGAATTGTGAAAATTATTTGTGGTGTAATTGGGCTTTTATGGGATACAAAGTATCAAGAATTCAAATCTCACAAAATTTGTCGATATTCTGTTAAATTATGTCATTTTGCTTTAAAGTCTGCAGGAATTTGTCCTTTGCGAAATACCATGCATTGTTTCACTCTCATATCCAAAAATAGCTTCGAATACACATTCACTAGCCAAATGCACCCCATTATCCTGTGATAGTCTCATCTAACAATAATTAAATGGTCAAATAAAGTATATTAATAAATTAAAATGATTACAAAAATTGAAAAATAATAAAGTAACACTTAGATTAGTACACTGGTCCTATATGTATGAAGAACAACTTATCATATTACTTCACCATAATACTTGTGCGTTTATGCTTGTGCAATTATACAAATATGTTAATAAACTATATTAACTTTGACCCTGATTTTAGCTCAGTGTTTATTTTTTACTACTCAAAGATAAGTGTTAGCAAGTTACAATTCCTGATAGTTGCTCATTACCATAAATCGTCGCTCTTAATTAATCATGTACATACCATTTTAAACACTAATAGCTTCACTATATGGAGGAGTTGATGGAAATGAGGACATTTATAAGATGAGTGCAAAGACAAAAGGCTATTGTTGTCTATTCCTGAATCAAAATTTTGGACCAAACCATAAAAGAGTTGGAGCGGAAATAGATATGAAATCATTGAGAGATGAGTTTAGAAAATGTAATTTCGAAATATATGGGGAAACAGAAGCGGACCGTACTTTGGATAGAATTCCAGGAGTACTTTGTGATATTAAATCTTCAGATTATTCAAGCAAGATTGAAGAGATATGTTCAAACAGTGCAAAATTAGATGAGCATGATGCTTTTGTGGCTATATTTTCTTCACATGGATATGAGTCGACAATTACTGGAACGGATGGTATAGATGTAAAAATCGAAAACATCATGTGCAATTTCAATAATAAAAACTGTCCCCAATTATTTCGTAAACCTAAGATATTTATCTTTCTCTGCTGTCGAGGCCGTAAGTTTAAATAGACATGGTGACCTGTTTATTTACATGATACAAGTGTAACCTTAGCTAATTTGATTTTATATTTTATTTAATTTGATCTAGCCAACCCATTAACAGCAGTTAAAATGACAGGACTAGCTAATTTTAGACCTGATTTTGACAGTTTAAGTCCAGATATTAATGCTGCTATTTATAAGGATATTTTAATATGCTATTCAACAGTGAAGAGTAAGTAATATTTAATTTTAAGTTTTTTTTACCAAGACAATTGCGAAATTTATATTTATAAGATAAGATTGAGCATATTTATCCAATATATTAATAAATTTGCTTAAGCTTTATTTTAAAATTTATTTAAATAAAAATTCGAATATACAAAATATTCTCAATAAGATATGCTAAACAATATTATGAAAACTAATTTTTAATAATTTTTTACTCACCATAACCTAAAACTGCTTTTGTTTTTTTTAACTAAATATTTTTTTGCCAATGCATGCATGGTAGTAGAAGGGGGGGGGGGTCCGATCTGGAATAGTCCCCTGGCAAAATTATTGGTTAAGATAACCCTCAACTTTGCGAAAATAATGGGAAAAGTCCCCAAAAAATGGGGAAAAGCCAAAATACTCCTCTAACATTTTGGATATTCTAGTCATGATTTTAGAAGAGAATTTGAGGATTGAAATCTCAGATCATATCTCCGATTTTTTATGTTAAATATAGGATTGGATCGTATCTATAGTATTAAAAAGAGGGGCCTGATCTGAAATTCCAACAAGAAATTTATTAGAAAGTCAAAAATATTTATGATAATAGAAATATTTAATAAATAGGTAAATCAGGTATAATTAAAAGTTGTTTGCCATAATTATCCTTGAGAGGTTAGTTTCTGCAAAATTAATCTCTTAATCATTTTGAGCGGTGGGAATAAATTTTAACTTTTACACCCCACTCCCTCTTTGAATTTCCATGTTTTGGAAATTTGTATATCCTTTTTACATATTATAATAATTTTAAAATTGTTGTATTTTATTTTTAGCATTCAAATCTTATCGGGATGAGAACACAGGCACACATTATGGCCAAATTCTAGCTAACAACCTAATGAAATACTCGAGAAATAAAGATATTGTTTATATCTTGACGAAAACTTCATTAGATATGAGTAAGATCGAGTTTGATGATCCGGATAATAGAGGGGACAAAATTAAATTCATGTGTTCGTGGAGAACTATTTCATGGAGAAAATTACTATTCTTTAATCCATTTTAAAAAGATGCAATCTTACCATTATATAAAATTGATTGATTTTTCAATGTTATTAAGAATAAATCAATAATTCAATTAATATAAATTCAAGACAAAATTAATATACTCAGCAGTAAATAAAGCTTTTATTGTCTCGTTTAAGGTTACGATATTTGACTATTCTCTGAACGACATCTAAATATTAATTTGAAATAAAATCACAATTGAAATGAAGTTATATTACAATTGGGTCTATATTTATATCTGTTTTGGTTTTCTAAATATTATTTTTAAAAAATTTAATTTAATAGAAAATTAAACACAAAATTCAGATTTCTAAAAATTCATTTAAAACCAACTATATTTAAAAACCAGAACCACTAACTATCAGAATCATCAGAATCAACAGAACCACCTCAACCAACAAAAGCATTTGATCCAACAGAACCAGCTGTTCCAAAAAACACCTAATCCAACAGGACAGAAAAATCCTACTCTTTTATCACCCATTCTTTCATTCAATAACTGTAAATGTTAAATAGTTTAAAAATTAATTTATTTTATAATTCGTTTTATATTTAATAATATATAATTCGGAATAAATAATAAAATGACAGTTTAGGAGGTCAATCAACAGTGTGTATTTTGGGAAAACCTCCCTTTTGTTTTTGAACAAGCTTTAATCTACCAATGAAATCAGATAATTGTCGACCCACACTACTTAAAATTTTTTAGAGATAGTTTATTATTTCGGAGTTATTTCTACTCGAAGGTGTTTTCTTGCACTCTCTGAGTCTGACTACCCCTTGTACAATATATTGGTTATACCCCGTTATCTGTACAATGTTGCCCAAGGCTCAGTCCGAGGCTCATAGAGTTCAGACCCAAGCCCAGGATTGTGATATTTTTATAGGCCGAGGCCCTGTCTCGAAATATTTTCTACATAGGATCGTGAAGCCCATGCCCAGGCACGTGGTTTTTGGGCTTGTGCTCATCACTAATAAATATAAATTACAACTTATAATTTATAATTTTAAATTTATATAAATATTTTTTTTAACAACAAAATTGAAACATGTCAAATTGAAAATATGAAATTGGTTCTAGCAGATCACATAGGCTTCTTATCATTTTTTTTATCAATCATGAATTATTTTTCAACTATTCTAAAGAGATTTAGTTGGAAATAACTCAAAGTTTTAAGTGAAAGAAAAATATTTGCATGTTAAGTTATATAAAGTTTAATAAGAAATATTACAATTTAAATGATATAAATATGAAATTAAAATGATAGGCATGGCACATTTTAACAATTTATCTGTTGAAAACATTTCAAAATATAATTGCAAATGTTTGTTATTAATTGTTATCATAGCAAAATTCAGAGCTCTCTGTAATTCAAAAGCATAATTAAAATCTGTCAGAATAACAAAAATAAATTATTACATTCGATATAAATACTATAAATATAATGGACCATAAATATAAAAATTGTTTATTTGTAAGTAATCAGAAAATCAGGGATAGGCAGGAATATGCTAATACATACCCCTGTACATTTTTCGTATTTTGGAATTTTGTATACCCCTTCCCTGACGTGTTGAGAAAATTTTTCTCAATATTCACCATCTATATCCACTATCTCGGGCGACACTGGCTACCTCTGCTTAATATAGAAATACATGCGTAAATATCAATTAAAGTATTTCATTTGATTTGAATTGATATTTTCATTGTTAGATAAAGTGTTTATTACAATTAAAAGATAAAAATCATTTATTGCACTTGGTAAATAGTGCATTACAAACTAAAACATGTAATGTCTAATACAGATGTCCTTGTTTTATATGAATTAGATTAACTATGCAAATACGGATATTATATGAATATTGACAATTTGCAATTATTTGATTAAATATTCTTAATAATTTTATTTTACCACTAATTGTTTACTATGAAAATAGTTATTCCAATGAAATATGGCAATTTCTCGAAAAATATTTTAAAGGATGTTTGTCTGAATTATTTTTCAGCCAATGGTAAAATTTTGATATGAAATAAAAAGTTCACAAATCGTATAAATAGTTCCAAAATTTTTATAAATTATAAATTAAAGTTATTGTTTTAATATTTGAAACAAAGTATTAATATTAATGCTTTATTATGTTCTGTAAAAAATTATTTTTCTTATTGCTGTCAACAGTTGTGATCTGCAATATATGTGGTCAATTTCCAAATGGCCAACCTCATCAATGGGGTCAGTTGCCCCAGGGACAAAATAATAGACTCGGTGCATTTGGTGGTGGAAATGACAAATCTGGAAGTGTTAATATTGGTGGACGTGAGTAGATATTAAGCGTCTATAGAGTATTTAATAAATAAATACAACCATGCTTATAATTGTATCCTTTGTGCGAATTAGAGCAAAGATTGAACGATAAATGGGATGCGAGAGGAAGTGTTGGCGTAGATTACGGACCAAATGGTTATCGCAATAATAAAGTGGACGTAGGACTGGGCTATAATGTGGACAAAAATACACAGATTAGGGGTTCGGTTGGTATCGACAAAAATAATTTTGGTTCTGATAAGAGGATTAGCGTTGGGATTGAACACAGATTTGGCAATAAATGAATTAAATATTTTCTTTACTCCTTTTCAGGGATAATACCTTATACTTTGTTGGGAAATAAACATAAATTATATGACTTATTTAAAAATGATTAACTATCTACCACTGGGGATGGCGTTAGTACCTTAACCAAGCATGTATAGAATATGTGAGGTTAATTTGTTTTAAGCAGTGGCGAACTAATCATGTTTAAATAAGACATACTCTATATTTTTTATGTTTATTTCTCCATTTGACTCTATAAGTTATATAACCCCCTTTCCCATCGATTATATATAAGTTTCTATTATTTTAATCTATCAGTTATTATATTTAAATTTTATATTTTCGTTTTATTGTTCCTAATTAACAAATGTGAAAGAATAAAACAAAAAAGGGTTTAAGAAGAAGCAACATTTCCTAAGATTTATAAGATGACTACGTGTTGCAGTATAATAGTGACTACAGTTAAACATTAAATCAATAATTTTGTAAAAATATTAGTCAAATAAATTAGTTATTAATAAAGTTTGCAAAAATATTGACTCAATGTTTGACTGTATGTGACTATTATACTGAAACACGTAGTCATATAACACCTAAGAAATGTTGCTTCTTCTTAAACCTTTTTTATTTTATTCTTTCACATATACTTTTTCATATCTCTGATATATTTGAAATCACATAACATTTTCTGAATAAACAATTGATGGAATTTATTATTTATTTCTATTTATTTAATAAATATACAGTATAATGAATTTCTTTTAGATTTATTCCTTTATGTTTTGTTGAATACTATAGAATAATTGAATCGATAACAATTTTATTCAATTTATTTGCTATTTTGCAAAACTTTCAATATATTTGTCTATATTTTAAAATTGAAATAAATTACCCTATTTAGAAAATTAGAATATTATTTATTCTCATTATATGAAAGTTAATTTACATTCTATACAATTCGATAATATAAGGATTATTTGAGACCAGAATGTATGTTAAAAACATTGTTATGTAATCTTTATATATAAGATTAATCCGAACAAAAAGTAAATTCATTTAAAGCTAAATCAGTCTATAATAATTTGTCTATATAGATTTATCGATTCAATATCTATTTGAGTAATTAAGTATTGATAGAAAATGTTATTCAGAAATACATTTAATATCTTCAGGGATTAGATATAGATTTAAAGAACTCTATATTAAGGCAAAACATATTTATCGCAATCGCTTGAAAAGAGGATTTAAAATACAATCAATATTTTTAATGAGTTTTAAAATATAACAAAATCTTCAATAATTTTAACCAAAAAAATTTTAAGCATTTTATATTTTGTAGTATGTTCTCAATAATGGTTTGTCTTTTTTTAAATTTGGATAAAGTCAAGATCTTGGTTATATTTGTGTGAAAAAAACACACAATTTTCAAATGCAATTCTAGCAATAAATATTCAATATATGTTTGATATAAAATAAAAATTAAAAAAACAAAACCAATGTATTGTGAATACTAGGATACGCAAGGTCAAAAGTTACTAGGGGTGGTCTTATTTGGAGAGGGTTCAAGGAGTCTGTGGGGGTATTGCAAAATCAAAGAATTCAAAAAGATTTGACCATTCTACAAGAATTTATCAGGATAAGGTCATTATTGTAGAATTTTCTCTCTATCAGTTGATTACTTAGCCGTATAAATAAAATTCATGTCATTTCAATTTTTCACGGTTTACGCAATTCTAGAAAATATTTTGACTCATTTTTTAAATCAATAGCACCGGAAAGAAGACCTATCCTAGAGCGCACTTTTAGGAATTAAGATCTTTTAGGTGCATTCAGAGCTATAAATCACCTGCGCATCCCTTCCCTGGTGAATATTGTGTAGGTGAGGAAAACTTAAGATATCTTTTCACATTTGCATTCATTCAGAGATTTATATTATAAAATATATGATTAAATCATATGATATCTTCACAGCATATAATCATTAATTTATTATTCAAATAAAATTCAAATTTATTCACTAAAATAATAATTTTCAATACTATTAGTAAAAAGTTTTCATTGAGAAAAAAATCGATTAACGAATAAAAATTTATTTATATTAGTAATAAAAAAATATTTTTAACATAAATATTAGTGACTAAAATCATAAAATCGGAAATAAATGTCTTGTATTTTGAAAATTTTTGCCCTCAAATCTTATTATATATCTTATATAATACTCTGTATAATGCAAGTGCAACAGTTACACAACACATTTGCGCATTAATAGCACAGTTGGCCATAAAATATATACAGTATTTGTTGGAAAAGAGAAAACCAGAGATAGAGAGAGAAGAGTAGAGAATTCACATCTCATATCACTGGAAGTGACTTTGATATAACTCTCAATCTTCTCAATGCTCTCTCTTTTGAGAATTATATTATATATAAACTAAAATATTGGCCAAGCGTTTTATGTCAAACCAGAATATTATAAATGATAACAAAGAAGATGATTATCATATTGAGAGACAAATATGTGGATGGAGTGGTGTAAAGCCAGTCAATACACAACTTTATATACGCTGACTGTATATTAAGAAAGCTTTAGCGAAGAAACCTTATATAAAGTGCTCTTATGTTTGTTTATTTCTTTCAATTCAATCCACATTTCAATTCGATTACTCAATAATATTCACTGAAAAACTCTTTGCGTTGGAGTTATTGAGCTGTGAGTACAGGAGTGAGACGTAAGTATTGGTATCGGACCCGAAGCGAAGCCCATATACTGTGATTATATTCTATTTGCTTAAACTTATTTTTCTGGCAATCATTTTCTTCTCTCTCTTCATCTGAAGCCCTAATACTGTGAATGCCTTTTAAACTGAGAGAAAACTTTTTTTCATTGCATTTCTCTCTCTTATTATTAATGCTTTTATACGTTTAATAATAATAATAATAATAATAAGATTGTTTATTGTATTGAATATAATAGAGAAAAAGGATAAGGAGTTTAAAAATCATTAGAATTTCTGTATTTATTTCTTTTCTTTCTCTGCAATGTCTACGAGTGGGGGCTGTAGTCATCACTTGAGACTATTTCTCGGCCGAAGTGTTGGTCTAAAGAGACGTAACAACAGTAATAATAATAAGCAGTCTATTGGAGGACAGCCTATAAGTGATGCCAACAAACATCAGACAACAAATCAATTGAAAACTCAATTACTATTGTTTAGAAATAATTGCGATAATAGTTATAATAGTTATTGTGTAGACCAACAACAGAATCAAACACTGGATTCTATACCTTCGGATACTCTACGGCTTCATCGACATCGACAACAACAGGCACGACATCGCAGGTCTTATTCGCTCAATGATATCACACTATTGTTGGATATATTGGACGAATACAACACCGACAACGACACTAACTGTTTAGCCAAGTGTTCGACATTCAAGCGAACCCTAAGTTATTTGTCCGGAAAGAGTCTGATTAGACGTCGGCTTAAGTCTAAGAAAATTATGGGACAGAACTCGTCCTCAAATAATTTGGACACAAATACTGTCTCTGGTGTGGGAAGTGGTACTGGAAATTCTGGTGCACTCACTGTTAAACCAGATAAACGAAAGGACAGCTGCAATCCAGGTATGCAATAGTTTTTTGTTCATTCATAAGATAAGCAGTGCTTAGTTTGGGCTTTAATCCAGAATATTCTCTATACATAACATATAGAGTGTTCACTACTTATTTATTATATCATTTCAGTTATTATTTATAACTAGTCTTATGTACAGCGAATTAAAGTACAGTATATACTCGTTATAATATACTACAGAATTGAATGCCAACACTATTTTAATGAGAGTATAAAACTGTAAAAAATTATTTATTACTAAATATCAAGAATTTAGATGAGATTTTGTTTTATTTTTTCAGCTCTTGAATTATTCATTTAAATCACAACTCATTATAATGAATATGTAGTGTAAATGGTATGCATAGCCAGCCCTACAAACGCTATTTTTATTTTCAAACAAATTATGTAAATCTTATGACATTCATCTCATCAAATATTATATTTATATACTGTATAAACACAATAATTACTCTCTTTAACAGAATTTGTTTATTAAAAGTCTCTGATTTTGCCTTTATTTTAATTTTTTTGCATAATTTTTTCAATCATTAAATTAATGAATTTTACATTTAATAAGACTTTTGGACATTAACCTAACTTACTATTGGATGAAATATAAGATAGTTATTAAAAACATAAATTACTATTAAAAAAGTTTAGTTTGAATTTACTGTATGTTCTGAGAAAAATCGATTTTTACAAAAATTTAATAAATTCTAATTTTTACAACCAATAACTAAATAGTAAGGATTATAGAGTTATTTAGCATTAGATCAACAATTTAATTTATATACAGTATTTAGATTTAATATAGATCTTCTTAGAGAATAGTTTATAATAAATATATTTTAGATATTATAAATATTGTGACCAGAAATTGAACTTGATGTATTCGGGTTTCATGCCCAGCGCTTTAGATCACTAGACCTCGCGAGCCATAAGATTATTTGTGTTACTATTTTTGACGTTAAATGTTTGCTTCAATATTTAGAATACATTACTGAGCGTTATTTCAAATGTTGTAACAGTATTTGAGAACTTTTAAGGGGTCACTGAAATGGCAGATTTAGCAGAATTAGTAGGATTGATGCCATTTTTATTTTGATTAATATTTCTTTCAAGATGATTTTTTTATTTTATCAAGTTAGATGTCCATTATATTTATAGATATCTTTAATATTATTAGCTTTGTAGTTTTCTTTTAATGTCAATTCTTTCAAGAATAGCATATTTTTAAAATTTTATGGCAGAATTGACGTTACAGTAAAACTAACAAATTCATTACAATTGATAAAGGATAGCTAGCTTGAGAAAATTAAAATATTAAGTCAAAAAAATATTGACCAGTGCAAAAATGGCAACAATTCAGCTAATTTTGCTAAATCTGCCATTTCAATGAACTCCCACTGGCTTTTGTAATCGTAACCAAACCAGTGGCTAATTCAGGCACTATTAGAAAAAGATCTGATAGGCTTTCTAATAGTGTCTGAATTAGCCACTGGTTTGTTTACGTTATTTTTAGCATGCCACACAATAGCTCTGTTTGGCGACAAAACAATTCAGCAGCTTTTTACAAATATATAAAATTATTGTTTACTTATTGTTGAACTTATGTATGCATATTATTGCAGTTATTATAGTGCAGTTCTCATTTAGATTAAAGATGGAATACAATCACGTATTATCTTTTATTTTCAAATCTTCTCATTTAACAAAATGTTTCTGTGGCTTACATACAGTATATCAGGAGTCGCCAAGGTCAGCCGAGTTATAGGGGTATTTTGAGGCAATTTTCTGAAAATGCCATAGGGGAGGGGGGATAAAAATTTTCAAAATCTGAAAAATGCACAGGGGGAGTAAGGTAAAAATACGAAATTTTTGCCAGCAGAGCAAAAAGTCAGAGGTTTTTTTGCAAAATCTCAAACTCAGGGGGTATTTAGGTTATACCCCCCCCCCCTTGGTGACTTCTGGTATATCAAGCTATCATAAATTCAATTTTTATGTATATTTATTCAAATTTTGTCCGTTCATAAAAAGTTAAAACTCCGATTTTATATTAAATATAAAACATTCCAGGTATTTTTCAGATAAATTCAGTTTTTCTTTTTATAAAAGAATTACAATTTTATAGACCAGATAAGAATTAGGCTATCTAAAGTTCGTCTTGTTTCCTGTCTTGTTTTGTCCCGTCTTGGTCTTGTACAGGAACAGGACAAGACAAGACAGGAGTGGAGTAAAGTTAAAAATTTTATAAAGTCGCTCATCGATAGAGAACATTATTTTAAAGTTATGGAACTATTTATCATTTATGATTTTGATATAACTTATAAGCAGTTAAGTTATCTAAACTTTTAAATTATTATAGCCTAACTAAATAAATTAAAAGCAATGATTATATTATTATACAGGGGTAGCCAATGGTTGGGGGTATAGCCTAAATGTCCGAGATTTTGCAAAACATCCCCTCTCTGACTTTTTGCGCTTCCCTTATTCCCCCTGTGCATTTCTTAAATTTTGGAAGAAACGTATACCCCTGACTTTTTGGCAAAAATTTGGAAAAATACCACCTCTATACCCACCTGACACAGCCGACACTGGCTACCCCTCTTATTATAAAATTATGATTTAATGTTTGGGTTTGGGTTGTAACTACTGGGATAACTTTTATGAAACGGGACAAGACAGGACAGGACGACAATTTGTCTTTTCATTTCAGGACAGTATAGGAATAAACTTTAACAGGACAAGACAAGAATCAATTTTTGTCATGTTTAGGGAGACTAATAAGAATGGAGTATAAAGTAATTGTTGAATAAAAACAATTACTTATAAACTGTATTATCTCAGAGCTCTGATCAATATTATTATATAATTTATTTTTTTTTAGATAATACGGGTTCGAGAAAGTGCATTGAAAACATAAACCTTCATTACATTCAATAGTATTTTTTCTAATCGATTAAGCAGTTGTATAAATATATTTCGATATAATTGTCACAAACAAATGTGAATGAAAAGGTGATTGACAACATTGAAAAATACTATTAATTTAACCCCTAAATAATTTTAATCATAAAAGGTTTAGACTGTTCTAGTAAATTCTGGAAGAATAACCTTAATCTTAGCTCTTAAACTATCGTGTCTGTTAAAAATAGCTGAACCTCTTATGTTTTTTATGATTCTTGAACTTATGCCGCTTATCTGTCAAGGTATGACAGGTATCCGTTCGTTAACGAAGTATAACTACACTATGAGATAGTCATTGAACTACAACTTGAATTCTTTCTTCTATTACTTGTTAAGCAATCTACCCCAAGGTTTAGCATGTAGCAAGACTTGAACACGTGTCTAGTTTTTAATTCAAATGAGTTTTGTAACTAATTGAGCCATTAAGGCTGACATTATTCTAAAGGTTGATTGATTCAAATGGATATTGAGAGGGAATTCAATGGGGTATTTACATGTATTTTACTTATTTGATGGATGATATGCTAAAAGCAAAGTAAAATAATAGCTATCAAAATATCTGATTTAGACATAAAATAATATTGAAGACATTATTTGAAGATAATCACTAGATGGTGCTTTATGCAATTTTTCTGCTTGCTCAATTCTGACCAAGTTTGTTTTAATCAACTACCCAATAAAACCAATCTCACAAGACTAATTATAACTAGGGTAGATCTCTTACAAATCCTTATCTATTCAAACAGCGATATTATCTATTGGGTCTAATCAGATAAGAGATTGAAACTGAATCATATCTACTAATACTAACTCTATTGAACTCCATTGAAATCTATAGAGTTT
>JAQFXN010002324.1:0-12937 GCA_034693365.1 Liacarus xylariae
AAAAATTTTAAGAATACACAAAAAATATATTCATTTGAATAATAATTATTTAAAGTGTTTTTGGCCTAAATGTGAATTTAAAACAAAATATAAAAATTGTCTAAAAACGCATCAATTGATTCATTTAAATGTAAAACAATTTAAAAGCGATTTTAATTCATGTAATAAAATGTTAGCACAAAAGTGTAATTTAAAAAGACATCAATTAATTCATTCAAAGAATAATATATTTGTCTGCGATTGGAATGAATGCCTGAAAACATTCAGAGATAAGTCAACTTTAAATCGACACAAAAAATATTTCCATTCAATTGAAAGAAAATTCAAATGCGATTATAAAGAATGCAATAAAGCATTTAAAGCAAAACCGGCATTAATTCGCCACAAACTCATACATTCGGGAGAAAAACCATTTGTCTGTGATTTCAATGATTGCGGAAAACGTTTTAATAGAAAAACACATCTTTTGAATCACAAGAATAGCAGACATTTGAATATAAGAAGACATAAATGTTGTCATTATAAATGTAATAAGAGCTTTGTTACGAACTCTCATTTAAAACGACATTTAAAAACTCATTCATAAAATTATTTTAAAATACTTGCTTTAAGAATAAAAAGAATGTGAAAATCAAATACATTTACCGATTGTTTTGTTTAAAATTAATTAATTTATTTAAAAAGAAGTTTTAATTAGTAAAGCTGTTTAAATTGCGATAAAGATTAGATTTATTTGAATAAATGCTATTATATTATGTTTTCTGCCACAAAATCAGGGATGTGAAGGGGTAGTCCAGCGCAGAATACTGAATACAGAATACAGCGCAGGGGGGGGACCCCTGGCAAAATTAGTGGTTAACATCACGTAATCTTTTTTTTAAATTTTTTTATAAGCTCTATTGAATTCTTAAAATTAAAAATTATGAGATTTATACGTAAATTTTTTTAAGAATTCTCCATGTCAGAACACAAATAATAAATCTTATATCAAACATTTATTGATTCGCCTATCGATAAATTATAATGCTTACATTTTAAACTTATGAGATAATGTCTAAAACAGGGATAGCTAGACTCCGTCAAGTCAGGGGGCATATTGGGAGCTATTTTGAGAATTTGTTCTAAAAATTATAAAAATTTTTAAAATATGAAAAATGCGCAGGGTAAAAATAGGATTTTTGCGCCTGAGTCGTTAAGTCAGAGGAAAGTATTTTTAAAATCACGCACTCAGTGGGGTTATTTAAGCAATACCCCCCTATTGGCTAGAGTCTAAAATCAATCTATGATTTTCTAAATTGTGCAATTGTCTGATATGTGATCCTCATTTTTCATCATTACAGGAGGTAATTTGGTCATTTTTCAAAAAAACAGGAGGTGTATTTTACCTCCCACCTTATTGCCCATCCCTAGATTTTATGAAACATTTTCTTTAAAATTTCATAATTAGAAAACATATGGTTTATACAGTAATATATTTAATTTATTTATAATTAGAAAAATTTTCACTATTTATAAACTAAAATAGTCCTTATTATTAGTTTTAAGTTAGCATATTGTAATAATGTTCAACAATTTAAATTTAACAATTTTGATAGTTTTATTTATTATTGATTTTTCAGCTAATATATCAAACATACATCTAACGCTTGTTAAAATATTTTGCGGTAATGTATTGTCATCTTTAATAAAAGAGAACAGAGAGAAGTGGAGAGAATGATTTTTTTTAATCTTTACAATTTTATATTAAATAAAGGTCCTGCCGGTACTGATACCCAGCTAAATTGCAAAAATTCTGAACTTGTCTATTTAGGCAGAAAGGTATGGGATTGTTTTGTTAATGAAGTGCCACATCTACTAAAGCCAAAATTGAGAATTTTTGAATCAACAAGATATAATAAAGAAGAATGTATAAAGCAAGTGGCAAAGTCATGGGACAATGATATACAAACAAATTATACTGAATCACAGAAAGCGCTCAATTGCGCGATAAGATTTGTCAACCTGGAGGAAATTAGCAAATGCTTTTAAAAAATCATGTTTTATATCATTAATGTTTTATTAGGAAGAAGTTATATTTTCATTTAAATACTTGATGTATTTTTAATCAACTTCCTATTATTTCAACCTGTTTTAAAAATGAATTTAAAGTGATAAAATTACAACAAAATAAAGTTAAGAAACTAATATGATGATTTGGAAATTATATTATAGTGAATTATATTATATTACAAATCATGAACTTCACAAATTTTTTAATATATACTTGTAACAGTAACTTAAACACGGTTATTTAACGCCTCACTTATTTGAAATTTGGTATTCATTGATTAAGTTATTTAAATATTTCCCAGGGATGTCGAAGAGGGGTATTTCGTGATCACTACTTTCTAGACAAGACATCGCCAAAATAATCAATTAAGGGAACTTACCACCTCAAATTAGGGGGGGGGGGTAAAATTTTGGCAATTTATGCTTACCTTCTACGAATTTTTGAAAAATCTTTTTCAATTAAATCCGGCGAGTTTTCTCTACCCCCCCCCTTCCCCGTCGAAAATTTTCCAAAATTTTGTTTTTTTATTTTAGGTGAGAAATGCCAATATTTGATTATTTGACCACATATCGCCTAGAAAGTAGTGATCTAGCCATACCCTCTCCTTCGACATCCCTGGTATTTTCAGTATTATAAAAGTTCATATACATGTAGTGCATGTGAAGGAATTTGAAGACAAATAATAAATTACTTAAAGTATTAAGAGATAAGTAATGGAAATGCATGCAAAATATCAGTGCATAAAGTGAGCACATGTTGTACTCTAAACCAGTTTTTATAAAATAGATATCATTTGGTTTTATAAATCCATTGTTTAAAATATTTCACATTTGATTAAAGTTATAAAAATGTGTTCAACGATTGAATCAGTGATTGATTTGAAGAATAAATTAATTAAATTAAATGAATTGAAAAAATTGTGTAAAAGTTTTGAAAAAATAAAAGATTTGTCTGAAGTCGTGATTGAATACGAAAATAATGATTATTTGGATTTGAATTTTAATATTGATTTAAAAATATGTGAATTAAATGTTGAAAATGTTTGGATAGATATGAGTGAAGAAAGTGTCGGACATTTCAGTCGAAATCAATTCAAATGTCTGTACAATGACTGCAATAAAGTATATAAATATAAAAGAGGTTTAAATGAACACAAAAATGCAATTCATTTGAATAATAATTATTTAAACTTTAAATTTTAAAGTGTTTTTGGCCTAAATGTGAATTTAAAACAAAACAGATATTTCATCTGAAGTCTCGTCAATTAATTCATTCAAATATTAAGAGATTTGTTTGCGATTGGAATGAATGCCAAAAAAAGATTTACACAAAAAAGTTCATTAATTCAACACAAAAGTTGTGTTCATTTGAATGAAAGGAAATTCAAATGGGATTATAAAGAATGCAATAAAACATTTCATACAAAACAAGCATTGAATCGTCACAAACGCATACATTCGGGAGAAAAACCATTTGTTTGTGATTTCAATGATTGCGTAAAAAGTTTTACACAAAGCACTCATCTTTTGGAACACAAGAGAAGAATACATTTGAATATAAGAAGACATTAATGTTGTTATAAATTATAATATTTCACAATATATTTTGACAAATATAAATAAAGATACTTGAAATTGTATAATAATTGTACAAGATACTATTATTTTGTCTTATTTAGCCAAATTTAGCTCCTACCAAAAAATAACCAGTTAATCTTGTTAATATCTTGAAATATATGTATGTTTGTTGTTTATATTTTGATTAATTCAGTTATTAATTATGTTTTTACAAATGTCTAAAATAAGTTAATTATTTAGAAATTTGATTGAATCCTATAAAGACATTTATATCGATGATATTTGACTTAAATGTAAATGTCGTGAAAAAACAATTACCTACTTGAATATAATTTCTATATTTTTGAATATACATATTTGATGTTTTGTATGAATGGTCTAAACATTTCATCCATCAAATATATTAAGGGCATATATTATTAACAAAATGTGTTTTCCCGGTATTTTTAAAATATGCGATTTTGAGCTTTGATGAGTAAGACCAACAGCTTTGAATTTCGGTGTTATACTCAAGAATGGAATTGAAATAAAATTTTTAAATCTCGAATTTTCGATTTTGGCTAATCTCATCCGTAAGACGTTATAAAATGGCTCATAATTTCTCATGGAACCATATTCATATCTAATATACAACAATTTTGAAATTCGGTGTTATTTTAAAAATAGCGCTATAAGACTTTTTTAATAATAGATGCGTTAAGTTATTGATGAATGAAATGTTTAAACTAAGCCTTATGTGAATACTACTATTAACGGCATCTATTATAAAAAGAATATGTTATCGCGCTATTTTTAAAATAACACCGGATTTCAAAATTGATGCTCATATGGTTTATCTTTTAAAAGTATATTCTCGGATATAACACCGAAATTCAAAGCTGTTGAGTATGACCCTACAGAATTCATTATAATTAGCCTAAATTCTGTTAAATTAAGTCATTTTTAATTAAATTCTTCAAGAATTAGACGTTACAAGATGCCCCATATGATTTTAAAGCTCTTATCAATATTGTATACCTCCTCTTACTTCCAGATGTTTGGCAATCCTTAATTGTATAATAGTTCTAAAAAAACTTTCTTAGAAAACCTTTGTGAAACACTCCATATTTAAAGTCCTTCATTTACCCACCCCCTCGACCAACTAACTTTCTCTGAAAAACTCCTCTGTCATATCTATCGCCTTTTTATTGCAATATAAAATTAAGAAGTATTTTCGCTATACTCCACTCTTTGACAGGTCTTGCTTTAGAAGGGGTAGTTTTCAATATTTCAAAACCAAACAAACTGGTAATTTTTGAAAATTCGGCCAATTTTATTGTTACATATAACTAAAAAGAGCAACTTGACAATATTTTGCAAAAGGATTTTAAATTACCTGATAATTGAGTGTAGATTAGATTTGGCCTATTGTTTAGCAAAGATATTTATGTTTTTTAGCGTATGGTACAGTAGCTGATTTTGTAATATTTTTGAACGAGGAATACTATTTTTTTAAAATTTTGAGACATTATGGGGGTATAGAAAGCCATGTTACATGACATCTATGTTATTTTGGTGGCTATTTTGGTTTAGAGTGTAATGAGGGTAATACGAATTTATAAAAATTAATCGATTTCTAACTTTTTCCATAGTATTTTACAAGAATTTATCAGAAAAAAAGAATATGACCAATATTTAGGGTTCGCCCTTTCCCACTTCCCATTCCCAAAAACAGGGAATATAAAGAGCATTAAAAACAATCAACTTTATTCATTTGAAACATAAATGAATCAATGAAAGGATTTAGCTATGAATTAATGCTACAAACGATGCCATTTATAAACAGTAAAAATAGTCAAATATTAATCAGGGGTGAGGTATAGTCAAAACACCTATTAATTTTATATTGATTTAAAAAGACGACAAAGGCGGAATAGGAGTTTTTCAGCGAAAGCTAGTTAGTCAAGCAGGGTGGGTAAATGGTGTATTTTGAAAATTTTAGCCTGGAGTGTTTCACGAAGGTTTACATAGAAAGTTTCGTATAACTATTATACTATTAGGGATGACCAAAGACCTCGAATTAAGGGAATATAGGGTACTGATAATTGCCTCAAAATCACAATGGGTATAGATTAAGGTATTTTGCAATCGTCTAATTCTTGTAGAATTTAATTAAAAATTATGCGATTTAACAGAATTTGACAGAATTAAAGAAAATTATGATGAATTGTATAAGAATTTAGCAAAATATGAGCAAAAATGGGTAAAAATATTTAAAATACTTTATTTGCGACAATTTAGCAAAAATATCACTATGTCTGAAATAACCTCCCTGCAATTAACGAAACCGAGATCCCCTTAAAATTTTTGAGAAAACGGCGCCAAAGGCGTTGTTTTTAGTATATCCTGTAAAATTCCGTCCTAAAATCTTGCTAAATTTGGTCAAATATTGTTATGTTCTTACGGAATTTAGCATTATTTGCTTGAATTCTGACAAATTCTTGCAGAATTGGTCGAATTTCTGTTAAATTACTTTGTTTTAATTAAATTCGGCAAGATATTGACGTTTGCAAAATACCTTCCCTATACCTCCCGAGTCTTTGAGGTAATCATCAGTACCATAAATCTCCCGACTTTAAGGTATTTAGGCATCCCTAATATAAATAAAGCAAAGTATTGGTTCTTACATTAAAAATCTATAAAAGTCAAAGGAAACGTGTCCTTTACCGTCTCCGAGTTTTTATTATAGTTCTCAATTTTGGTTTTTATTTCTCTCCATTATATTTAACCGGAAAATGAAAAGTTCCGGAAGAGAATTTATAGGGAATATTCCGGGAGGGACCGTTAGGTCGAACCTTACCAATATTTGACTATTTTTACCCAAATTTTCCAAAATATTCAGACATTTTGCAAATAAATGGCATCGTTTGTAGCATTAATTCATAGCTAAATCATTTCATTGATTCAGTTGTGTTTGAATAGAATAAAATTTTTTGATTGTTTTTTTATATTCCCTGTTTTTAGGAATGGGAAGTTCCAAATTGCGTCTTCCGCAATATATAAAAATGGAGTGGGAAGGAGGAACCCTAGCCATAATAATTCTAGCTCTATGTAAAAATTAATATACGGCAAAAGTGAGGACATGAGCTTCAGAACTGCACTGTTCTCTTGTTTTCACCAATTATTAAAATATATAATTTATTTATAACGCAATGATAGACTTAAACAATTTAATTGAAGCTGTTTTAAATTAACCAGGACAATATTAATTCAAACAACCATCATGTGCAACACTTGGCACCACAGGTTCAATTCCTGGATGTGTTTCGAGTTATTTATTTCTCAAATATTTATAATTTATAAACTTCTGAATTACATCTATTGTAGTGATCGTTATCTAAGGAAAAGTCGTTGTATTCAATCATTTCGTTTGAGGTTTAGTTGAATTTTCTCCGAAAACCTTTTCAAAGCCCTCTCTGTCGACGATTCCGCCGAACTTTAAAGACATGAATAACAGATCCGAAGTACTATATCTTTCAATACGACAGTACCAGTCGTTTAGTCGAAAGTTAATATCAGTTAAGGGAACGACATCTGAAGTGTCTATATCTTCGTCAATCCGGTGACCGAAAAAAGTTAAATGAGATAAACGAACGAACTTTTCATTGTCTGATATATAAACTCTTCCGACAACTCGTCTGAATACGAGTCCAAACAATTGGACCATAAATACAGAAAATAAAGAGAATATTGAATAGAAATAAACCGCTTCTAAAGGGATTGCATCCCAACTGCAGAGGAGTGCAGAGAATGGGACCGAAGCCACGCTCATCACAGTCAGCCATAGTTTGGCCCTTTGGAACAGACGTAAGTGTGTTATGTATGGGAAAAAGTAAACACAATTCCATTTCTTAATATTCTTCAAGTCCTCCCACTTATGAATGCCTGGGATTCCAATCGGTTGCACAACACGTCTCTCCACCGACTCCTCCGACGGCTTTTCGGTCAACACTTGCGTCGATTGAGTTGTCGTTTCTGTTCTTGCATTCCATGTCTTCACTGATGTATTGGATGACAAACATCTCATCACTAAATGGTTTTCAATGAATTGTTGTTTCGTTTGATTAAAACAAATAAATTGACTGAAATTTGTCACTAATTCTGAGGCAAAACATCGCTTTTGGAGTTCCGATGAATTGATATTAAACTAAAGTTAATTCAAATTAAGAATAAATTTATTCAAAAAACAAATATTTAATCAAAACAATCGAAACTCACTTTGAATTTATGGCTTAAAACAGAATTTTTAATATTAAAACAATTCAAACATTTATTTATTGAAAACATTTTAATAAACATTTTGTTTAGAAATAAATATTTTTTAAACTTAAAGGCATTTTAGGGAAACGTATATTAATTGAAGTGTTCTTTATATCCAATACTTCACTGAATTCAATATAGATTTGAATCAAGTTTTTTAAGACTTTATAAAATATTTTATTTCTCGAAAACTATTTCTTTTGTTTACTTTTATTAAATAGCAATTTATGATTAAATTTGTTTTAATTTCTAATTTATTTTATTTAATGTGTTTTTAATCAAAAGTCCCCAAAATTAGAGTTTTGATAAATATTATGCAATACTTTTGCATAGTTTTTGTTCAGTGAAAGCATTTTTGTTTTAATCTTTTTTACTAAAATTGTCTAAAATGTTAGTGAATTTGTTGGCATTTATTTTAATAATCAATTCATTTCTTATGGCAATCGTCTGTAAAGATAAGCCAATCATTTCATTCAATGTATACGAAAGTGAAGACAATTTCGGCCAATACTTCGCAAACCTATTCATCCCTTCGCTCGACATTAGAGCCAAAACTAATCTAACTTTTAATAAAAGCAATGATTTTTCAGATAATTATAAAATTGATTTGAAAGTCGAGGAACCGATTGTTTTTGATGCGACGGGAGATTTGAATGTATCGATCGATACGCAAATTATGGCCAAAATATTTGAGGTTTCGCTCAAAAGTTCAACTTTTTCTCATTTGAATACTCGAAGCCGTACTTCAATTATGAGGACTGAAGACAAACAGACAGTTGTTTTGAGTAATTCTATATTTGAAGACAATTTGAATAATATGTCCGCAAAATATAACATGACTTTAATCAGAGGAGATGTATGTCCGACAATCACATTATACCATAACTTAACAACAATTCCTCATTCGTTACTCTATTTTTCATCGAATGTGACAGAAGTCTGCGATTTAGAGCACAACTCGTCCGAAATGGCTATTAATATAAGTTTAGAATCACTTGTTTGTCGATTAGCGAACGGAGAGTTGAAACAAATTTTCAGTTTTGGTAAAACCCAGGGCTCAGAAACGATGAACGCAACGCATCCACTCATGGATGTGTCAGTTGTGGCCAATTGGGACAGAACTGCAAAACTAATGCATTTTAAAAAAGCAATCTTTAGGAGTAAAGCAAATCATTTTATTCCAAGTTTTGAATTAGAATTCAGAAAATATAGAGATATTGCAAATCAGGTGTTAATCAATATTTTCAAAGAAGTGCCAAAAATTGTTAGTATTAGAGAAGAGGACAGAGTCAAGGATGAGCTCTAATCAAATGAATTACCGAATTCTCTCTCATATAAGACCCGGTCTTATAAGTGAATTTGTCACGTGTGGTCTTATATGCGGATACAGTCCATCGATTTGATTCATTTGGTTTCAGAAATGCCAATCAATTGCTTATTATTTATTAGAATTAAATTTAATTTCTATTAAATTTTAATGAGAACATAGTTTACTGATGAGACAGGACATGACAGGGTCGAAGATATTGATTCAAATGAAACTTAATCATTGAATTACTGATTAATTGTATTCATATTTCATTCAATAAAAATCAGTTATAATTTAATGCAATTGTATGTGAGTTTGTCAGAGCTCTGGTATTATATTCACATATAAGACCGAATTTTTTTTAATGACTAATTTGATCGAAATTCACTTTTAAGACCGGGTCTTATATGAGAGAGAATTCTGTAGTAATATATTTTATATTAATTTCATTTACACATCTTCTGATTGTATATAAAAATTTTTTTAACACAAATAAATTTTTTAAAAACAAAAAATAATTCATTTAAATTCGGAATCAATTAAATCAAATATTAAAACAAAACTAAAACTAAATATAATTTTAAGTATAATTAATGAAAAAATAGACTTTCTTTTGTTGCGTTTTTGACACAAATTTGTCGATAAATGGAAAGCTCATTGAAATTGTGATAATTAATAATGACTTGAATTAATTGGCACTTTTGGTACAGAAAGACAAATATACTGAAGATATAAAATGATAGAAATGGTAAACAAATGATAAGTTAAATACATTATTGTTCTATTGAGCAAACAATTTATGATTATATAGGTTTTTAAGATCAAGTACTCAAAGACGCAGTGGTGTGTATACCCGGATTGAAGTAAAACAGTTTCATCCAACCCCTAAACGTGTATTCCATTACTTGTTTTTCGCCGTTTTGTGTAATTTTTTTGTTAACCAATTGAGTCGTCTATCGAACGAATTGAGGATTAAATTGTGATTAAATCGAAATAAAGATCTTATTTGACTTACAATTGTGAGAATGTAATGAAGATCTTTGTCGTGAGAGTGTTTCATAAGTGATTGACACAAAGCAGTTCCAAACCACGAGCCGTTCTCTTCGTTACGCCACGAGACGTAACCTATAAATGATTCAATCAATTCATTCAATTTATATAATTGTCTCAAACAAACCGTTAACAGTCGAGTAACAAATCAAGACATCGCTAGCAGTGGGCACTTTGGTCCATGTCTTTGCATCACTCACTGCACTCGTGTCCATATCCTCGAAGATCTCCTTCGGTCCTGAATCGCGATTATCTGTTGGAATATATTTAAAAATTTAGTAAATGTCCACAAAATAAGCCAAAGAATGTGTAGATTTAATCATTTCATGACTAACCCCCGCGACAACAGTTGAAAAAGAAAAGCTTCGGACGGTTTCTGAGTAGAGGACAGTTTTCATTATTGAATTTATCGACAATCTCTTCGAAATTAAAGGCCAAACAATCAGAGGCTAAACATATAATTTAAACGTTTAAATACATTGAAATATAGAAATCAATTCGAGACAAACACTCACTAATGATATAACCGCTATCTCCGTGTGAGAGCACTATTAGGACGAATGCGTCGTGTGTTCTGAGATCACGTCTTTTGGAGAACTCACTGATAGTAAAGAGCATTTGTTCTTTTGTCGAATTATTCTTGACTTCAACTGCGAAATGCAATTGATTGAAGACATCACGTAATCGGTTGGCCTCTGTCTCAGAGCCCTTCCGTTTGGGGTACGAGTCGTTGACGAATTCAAAATTATTGAATATAAGACAATACCCCCGGGGGTTGGCGTTCATGCGGTAAATGTTTTTCCCAATCATTTCTTTTTTGCATTTCACGACATTAATCATGAAGTCTTCGTTCTCAACAGTGGCCAAAGTAGTCGCCTCTAGTGAGTGGTCTCTAGAGTCCAGTCCAATATCACCTCCGCCCACATCTGGAGGTGAATTTGTAACAATGTTTTGAATGGTCTGTTCCGGATTCAAACCCGATTGGAATGAGTTGGGTCTCAGAACTTTGGCCGCAGGTTCCTGTCCGACGCCGTAGAGTATCTCCACAACCGTGTCGTAAGCCTCGGGTCCTCTTCGGCACAAATCTGACAGAAATCGTTTATTTCTACTCATTTTGTCCTCAATTTTCTGAATTAAAAAAATAATTTTATAATTAATCTGTTTTCTATCACTTCATTGAATCATCGATTCCTATCAATAATATTATCTCTTTTTTAATCCAATGTCATTGAAATCGAGAGAAAAAATCTTTTATCAAAATTAATCATTAATTAAATGATAGTTTGTTTTATTGCATCAAATATTTTATTTATTTAGTTATCGATTAATTAAATGTTAAACCCATTGAACTAATGGCACAAAACTAAAGCAATCATTAGTTTTGACCGAAAAATAGGGACATTGAGGGTTCAAAAGTTTTGGACCAAAACGCTAGGGGACGGGTATTTTGGCTTTTCTCCCATTTTTGGGTTTTTCTCCTATTTTTTGCTCAAAGTTTAGGGATATCTGACCGTAATGTTAAGCACAAATTGTGTAGGCGGGAGGGGGTATAGGGGGGTATTCCTGATAGACCAACCCCTTCGACATCTCTGCCCAAAAAACAACACTATTTTTAATATTCAATAAATATTTCAAAAATTTAAACCAAATTAAAGGACAAAACATTAAATATTGTAATAATTAATATGAAATCAAACAATAATTACCAAAATATCGTTAATCATGTGTTGAGTGAATATATTTTTGTTAATCAATTGATTCAAAAGATTTGAATCCAAATTAATATTTTCCGACAAAACATTCATATTTTTAAATATCGTTTCTCTCTCTTCCCTATTCATGACTGACTGTCGCCAAACTGTCTGACAATACGTATATAAAACCGATAAACAAACAGATTTGAGACAATCGTTACTAAAGAAATAGGTATTAAAGTTGTTATAACTTATCGGCGAAGACAACAATCACTGAAACAATGAAAACACAACTGAATGAGTCATTGAGTGTTTTGCAGACAAAACCGATTCAATAGTCATGTGTTTCGCCAAAACTAAAGCACAAAACTGTTTGAAACTCTTGTCAATCGTCTGTTCAGTTCAGTCGCACAACAATTATGTTTCACTGAAACCGATTAAACACTAATCAGTCATTACTTTTCACTTTTTATTTTGAGTTTATTTGTTTATCAAATAGTTTTCAATGAAATTTCAATAAATTGTTTCATTAAATAAAATAAATACAAAAATATTTTCGTTTATTTATCGACAAAACTATTTGAAACACTCGTCCAAAGTGTGCGTCTGTTTGTGGACAGAGTTTATGGCATTAGAGACGACTGCAGTGTTTGTCCAATAGGTTTAGGTTTAGGTTTAGTCAATATTATTGTTGCAATCGATTGAATCATTGAATATCTCATCAAATGATAAGACTATTATAGCTCTCATCACTTAATTTCCATAAATTTAATTCAATTCAAAATATAATCACATTTTCAATATTCAAATGACTGAACAATAATTGCGAAATATTTTTTGTAAACTTTGGCCTAAAATATGAGAATTGTTTTAAATAGTGATTAAAACTGTTTTTAATATTTTTTAAAATTTAAATAAACATAAATTGAATATAAATTATGAATTTGAGTGAACTATA
>JAQFXN010002325.1:0-12931 GCA_034693365.1 Liacarus xylariae
TATTATTAAATACAGTTAAAATTCTATCTGTGCCACACAGAGAACACATTGTATAAAGCAATTAAATTGGTTTTTTGATTATATATTCGTATATTTTATGCATTATTATACAAAATATATATTTTATATACTGATTATAATTATTATTAAGGGATTTATCCAATTATACTTTAATTATATTTCAATAAATAACATTAAATTGTTTTATCAAACCTGAAATACTTGTTTTGATAAATATCAACTCTGATCTTAAGGGCAAAAAATTTTAAAACCGAAAATTCGACTTGCGATTTTAAAGTCGAAACCCTGGCGAATTCGGTTAAACTATTTTTATAAAATCTAGAGGGGGTATACTACAATTTTATATATAAGGCATTTTGCGGAAAACCAGAGTATTGCCTCTTAAATTTCTTTCATTTAGTAGGGAATACCTTGAAATGAAAATCAACTAGCCAAAAACGACCAAGTTCAATCGATTAAGCATCAAATTATATGTAATAATTGAACAAATTTAATGGCTTATGGGTTGTTTTAGAGGGATATCAGGAGGTGTTAATTTTAGAAGTATCAGCATTATATCTCATTTTATAGCTAAACCAATTGATCAAATGGAACAATAGGTATATATTTGTAAAGCTAACCCAAAGTCGAATCAAGTCATGACTGTGGTAAATGGCCAGCGCTGACCAGATCCAACGATATAGTATATGTTTGAATTGGTCTTTGAATTAGACCTTATTATAGGCATTTCTCACGAATTCGTATTAAAATTCTGGTTATTATCTCAATTGAAGCCATTGATTACAGTATTGTTCCGAAGAATTGATAGGCAGAACAGAAATGAGAAGAAATTATCAAATAATACAAATCAATGATTGGAATATAGAATAAGTAATTAATTGAATGAATAAAAAGAATTATCAAAATATTTATTAAACAATTTATAATAATTAAACGAATAAATAATTTATGGAATCAAGTGTTGGAAAAATATTTATTTTTTATTATCTTTTTTTTTGTAAAACTGGTTTCGATGTCTTCGTTGGTTTCACTTGACTGACAATAGATGTTTCACTAGTTTTACTTTGGATTGTGCTTTCAGTACTAGTTTTCGAGTCATTGGATAGAGTGGTTGGGAATTCTGGTCCATAAGTGCTCTCAGTTTTGACTGAAAAACAAATTTGTATTAATGGTTAAGAAAGAAATAAATAATTGAATGAAATTCAGACCAAAATCGGGTTTTTAAGTCTGAAATAACAGACGATTGCAATGATTACTACGACTGTAGTTATGCCAATCATAAGCGAAATCATTGCAATCCAACCCCAAGTTCTGTCAATTGGAGTCTCTGTTGAACTGCAGTCAATCAGAAGTTTGAGATCTTCTGAATTGCACTGAAATGAGAGGAAAAATAAAATATAAATAGAAATGAATTCACAAAATATCAAATATTTTCGCCAATAAATGATTGAATGAATAAAAGACAAAATCATTAATGGATTAACGAATAGAATAAAAATATGATTGAATAGAGTTTATATGAAATAATAATACGTTTAATGAATACAAAAAAACTTAAGAATTACCCCAAAAAAGAAGAGAGAGTTTCGTGTTTTACACCATTTGATGGTCTGAGTATCGATGTATAGGAAGACATAAATACTTCCCGAATAGAGACCACCGATTGATATGACTTTTAGATGACTTTCGATATCAGTCAAGAAGTGGTCATTCCTTACAGGAATATTCAATTCTTTAGCCTTTTCTCTCAACTTCTTCTCCACAATATTCGTCCAATCAATGGGTGAATCGATATCAGAGAAACCAATGCATCGATAGCTTTGATTGAATTTAGCGGTAATTTCCGACCACTTCTGATGTAATAAACATTTGACATAAGCTCCACTATCGACTACCGGAGTTACCACTGCATCGAATTGCAATCCCTGTCCTATAAAGTCAATGGTTTTTGAATTCCCAATCGATTTGTTAGTAATGGACAACTCTGTCATCGAGTCGTTGAATGTCATCCAATCGACTCTATTCTCGTCTTTCTATACAATTATTAATATATTATTTATTATTTAATTCACAATTCATTACAATTCCTAAAGTAATTCTGTTTTAACAATATTTTTATACATATTTTATATTTTAGACATATTTCCCAATTAATAGCATTTATTCTAATCATTACATACTCTCAGGAATGCAGAGAATATGGCTTTAGCTTTAGAATCCCTTTGACTGAACCCTATTCTGTAGTCTTTGTCCAGATTTAGGGTTCCGTTCAAACCAAAGACGATATTCGTTGCGTCGTATTTAATGTCTATAAACCAATACTTATGACCAATAAATACATATAAGATTTGATAAGTATGTGAAGTATTGAAAACTTGTAGTCTTTTGAACGACATATCAATTGAATAATTGTTTCGTTTAAATGATTCACAAAAATCATTCGTCTCTGCGATTGTGAACACAAACCAAAGCATTGAAACTATGATTTGGAAAAATATTTAAATTTGGGTTTGTTTGCTATTAATTATTAAATACCTGTCAAACACAGGGATAGGGTTTTCATATTTTCTGACGACAATAAAAAATTAGTGATTTATTTTATGAATTCCTGTATTTCATTCACTTATAATTTGAATAATAATTTGATAAATAATAACTGAAAATAATTTCAAAGAACTATTCGCGCGACTAAATAATCTTTAATACATTTCCAAGTTTAGCACATTTCGTAATACCTGTGCTGATAGGAGACTAATCGTTTGAATATTTCTCAACAATAGAGTCAATGAAGTTTCTTTTGAATTGTTAGAAAATAGGATTTATCGAGTTCGAGCTTGATCAATCTCATTTTAAAGATGCTATAAAATGAAACATTAAATAATTCTATATTTTTATTTCTTGTGGTTTTCGAGTTATTAATTTTTTAAAATTTGATTTACTGGCAAATTAGGTCATAAATTAGATTTTCAAAAATCCATTGACTCCGAACTCCGGCTCCAATATAAAAAAATTTTGAAGATTATTTTGTAGCAAACTTATAAGGTATTGTAGTTTTAAGGTTGGGTTTTGAGATGAATTAACGAAAATTTTTGGAGAATTTATAAATTCGTCTACAGTGTCCCCAAAATATGTGCAATCTTTCCTCATATTATATTTGGACACAAAATTAACAAGCGAATTTAAAAACTTGAGAGATAAATCCTGACAAATTCGCACATTCTGAAACTAGTTTTGATATTTCCAAACTTGAATATTATATGTAAGGTTACAAAATTTTATGAAATTTTAAAATGAGTGAAACTTTTAATGAAAGTTTTACTGAAAAGTTGAAACTTTCATTTTTTAATGAAATATTCAATTGCTATTAGATGAAAATTTTGTCTAGAATAAAATAGTTTTTATTGCTAACAATCTTGTTGTAAGAGTATAACAGTCTCCTTCTAAGTAAAATTGAACTAAATCCTGGTTATTTTGTAAAATCTGAAGTATTACCTAGAATGAAATCAAAATCCTTTAATGAAATGTTTAAGAAAACTATTTTTCTAATAGTTAATATGGCTATAACTTTAATTTTAAATAAATGTTCCCTTTTATATATAATTTAGAATAATTTTCAGCCAATTATAAAGCAATTATTCAAATATTTCTGTAGAATTAATAGATGGTGTTAGTTGTAGTGAAATGCAAGATATTTTTTGATGTGAAAGTTTCACAATATTTCACTCTTTGCAACCATAATTATATGATTTCTATGATTTTTCATCTTATCTCTAAATCCATTAAATAATCGAGTTTGAAATTTTTTACGAGTTTCTGATAATATGTTTCTGAATATACTAATTGAGAAACTGCAAAATTTCTCAAAATATGAACCTATTCTCCCTGACTTTGAGTTCGTTGGTCACCCCTATTTAAAATATTATTGCATACTTTGTTTAAAAAAGCGTTCTAATATATTGAAATTGAACGAGATAACAATTTATTAAAAAATGGAATTTATAATTGAAAAAATATGATTTCAAAACTAAAAACTGTTTTATTTAAAAGATTTTTAATATTTGAATATTAGATAATAAATATGGGAAACCGTTTAAAGAAGAAGAAAAACGGAAAGAATATTAGACAAACTGAGAAATGTTTGAGTGCACAGAAGAATATTCAGATGACGAGGATTATGAATAACTTAACCATATATATAGTTAACCAAATAAACAGTTAAAATCTGAAAATATCCAAACTATATAGACAGGCCTTGTTATAAAAACGTTTCATTCAAATAAAATAAAGTTTGAAATGAATTGAGAAATATTATTATAAAAGTAGAAAACTTTGTTGTTATTTATTATTAGAGTTTAACTAAATTTGAGATTTAGTTTTATTGGAGATTATCAGTTCATAAACTTATTATAGTATAAGAGGCTATAAAATTAATATATTTTTTGTATTTTTCATTACTTTCTTTGCATTAATGGGCTATTATTAAGTCTAATTGAAGATAACAATAATTTTGAATTGATTTTTTTTGAGTTTTCGGACAAAACAGAAATCACCCATAACTATATTAAAAATTTCGTGATAATTATGAATGAGGACACAGTCATACATGTGCTGAAGTATTTGGGTATCATAGAGCGTGTCACCCCAAAAGATCGAATTCCCAATAGATCGATTCCCAAAAGTCCAAATATTTTTTAAATAGCTCGGAAATAATAACTACTATATGATAAAGAATTTAATTTTTAACTATACTATTTATGTCTAAATTAATTATTAAACTAAATAAATTGTACTTATAATTTCAGTAATTTAGAATTACTTGAAATATAATACACAAAATACCTAAAATAAAATATTGGATTGGATTGGCTCTAAAATATAGAATTAAATATATTGCAAAATTAAATAAATGTTGCGCTTCATGGTCGGAGATAATAACCACTATACCATTAAATTAAACTTTTTATAAATAGTAGTAGTTGAAAAAAAAATTTATAGAAGATGTTTTCGACCTTTTGGGACTTTTTTCTCATAATTATTTGACTTTTTAAGAATCGATTTAATGGGAAAAATATTTTCGACTTTTTGGGAATTCGATCTTTTGGGTGTGACCTCCGAGAGTTACTCCGATTGGAATTCGTTAGCAAACAATTCCAGTATTGTGTGAATGAAGTGCTAAAACAGAATCGGATTCTGTGATTCGGAGAAATCTTTTATCTCAAGTCTCCACAAAAGATAGATTTGCGACAATTTTTTAAAATTCCCAATCGATGGACAGATGCGGTTTGCATTTAATGAAGCACACAATCAAACCCTCATTTTATAGATATAAGATTTTAATAAAAAAAAATTTGTTTTTAAATGTTCTGAAAATTGATCTAAAAAGGAGAGGTAGATAGCGATAAAGAAGCAGGATAATTATTGTTTTTTGTGTGAAAACTCATAAAATCGATGTTTAGTGTAGTAATAGTTGGCGAATGGTGTGGCCCTTGAAAAACAACTTTTTGTGCCAAAATAACTGCAAACAACAAATAATCGCACAGAAAAGAAAACAATTAATAACTTATGACAGAATTTTGTTTTTTTTTGTTGGCTTATAATGTACTGTAAATTATTGTATATAAAATTTATTTATATATAATAAATAAAAGATAGGTTTTAATTGTTGTCGACTATCAATACGTTTTCTTCTCTTGTTAGCACAGCTACACCGATCTCTATCTACCCCAATGCACTTTTCCCACTTCACTTCCCCAGACCTGTGCTAATTATCCCCAAAGATGATTAGTTGCGAACAAATAAGTTTGTAAGAGCACAGGTAAGAAGTGAATATAAATTGTTATGCATGGGCTCAACAACGCATATGTGAAAGAATAAAATAAAAAAGGTTTAAGAAGAGCAACATTGCTTACATTTTATAAGATGACTACGTGTTTCAGTATAATAGTCACATACAGTTAAACATTAAATCAATAATTTTGTAAAAATATTAGTCAAATAAATTGGTTTATTAATAAAGTTTGCAAAAATATCGACTCAATGTTTAACTGTATGTGACTATCAAACTGAAACACGTAGTCATCTTATAAAATGTAAGAAATGTTGCTCTTCTTAAACATTTTTTTATTTTATTCTTTCACATATATAGCAACAAATAAAACGGTGGGTGTTTTACGTCTCGTTATTCAGAAGAAGGAGGCCCTGGCAGTGTTGTTACCTTGTTAAAACAAATGATGCCTGTATTCGATAGGGGGATAGCAGTGATAGTGATAGACAGGAGAGAAGATTTTCAGATACATTGATATAATTTACGTATTTTTATCTGTTTTTATACTTATTTATTGGGCAATAATTTTATTTCAGACATAAAACTGTCCAACACTTCAATTGTAAATTAAATGTGAACTTAAAAAATTAATTTCAGTTTATTTTATATCTATTACACTGTCGTATGTGTGAAACATAAAAATCTGCGCTCTCTCTCCCCCTTTCTTTCTCTCCCCCTATTTCCTCTCAAATCCCTACCCCCTGTTCATTCATCTATTATCTCTTTGCACAGATAGGTCTTGAGGTACTTGAGGTTAATTACACACCGATTGGGTGGCGATTATTTACATTTTACTCAATAAACATGTATTAACTGGTGTTGAATACACCAGAGTTTTTAAATACAACACAAAAAACACAACACAATATTGCATGCATTGAACGCATTGAATGCCCCCAAAACTTATAAGCCTTATCTATGGTCTGTCTATATGTTCGTTAGCCCTATCTATCTATCTTTCATTAGCCTCACTGTGAGAGCACTGACAGAGAGAGAAGTCTAGCCCTTCTCAACACTAAAGAGAAGAAAAAGTGGGAAAAAAGTAAAAGAAGTTCTACTCACACAATATGATCACAACCCCCTCATTTGGCCCCTGGAGGTCATCGCTTTTTTTGCAAGAGTATTGCTGAGGACTTATTATAATAGTACAGTACCTCAAACTCAACTATTTATAAAACATTAGCCAATTATTCATTTGCTTTAATTACTTTTCTTTCTTTAGCCTCTTCTCCAGAACAGCTTTAGCATCCCTATCCCCTTCCTCTCCCCTCACCACTACTGATGGGCATCTCTTACTATACACTAAATATTGGACTCAATCGAGAGGTACACCAGATTCTCAGACTTATTTATAATCTGTTCCTCTTTAGAGATCATTAAAAAAATTACACCAAAATTAAAATTCTTTCAATAAATAATAATTTCTTTCAATAAATAGTAATTTCTTTCAATTGATATTTAAAATGTATAAAAGGATTGGAAACTAAAGAGTTTAAGAAATTTTTATTATAGTTTAGAAATAGTTTAGAAGTATTTTACTGTATGTACAAAATGAAAGTATATACAGAAAAAATGTTTTAACAAGGATAAGTGGATAATCTGCCAACGCGATATCGAAATGCTAAAATGTTCGACATAAAGTAGTACATTGTTTGTTAGAATACTAGCTGCTAGTGTTGGATTGTCAGGGTTTGGCCATAGGTTAAATGAGCTTTACAGCACTTCTATTTAATTAAATTAATAGGGAAACATGATGTTGATCTTAGTAAGTTATAAATATTTGAAAACTACTTATAGAAACGGTCATTTTGATACCATTCTCGATTAGATAAGACAAATTTTATTGCTAGATGAAAATTCAAGGGAGATTTTAGAAATTAAAATTAATGCCAAAATATTCATCTCATTGAACTAAGTCAATTTATTCTTAATGCTACCTAAAAATTAATTATCAGAGTCTAATTCAAATAAAACTAGAATAATTATTTCGCATAAACCCCTGCCAAACCCTGAAAAAGCACCACTGGCAGCTAGAAAATCTATCACATTCTACACATGTTGTACTGATAATAGATCAAGAATATAATACCATAATCAGAATTTCGATATCGAGTTGGCAGATTGCCTACTCCTCCTTGTAAATTGACAAAAAAAATCTAAATTCAATTTAAATAAATAGCTTTTCCTTTTTTCTAAACCCTAATAAAGGAGTTAATTATAGCTCGAAATTGATTATTAAATTCTTGTGTTTTATATTTATTAGCATTTTATTATAGGAAAATATTTTTTATTTCTTTATAGTTTAAGAGATTCTTGTTTTCTTAATTTATTTATAAAGAGATTTGACTGGAATTTTCTTTCCGGTGCTCCTAAATAATCGTTAGACACGATTTGCCAATTATTAGGATAACTATTTTTTTATTATTAGAAGTTATTTTTATTTATTTTCTTGTTTCTAATCTTTCCCCTCATTTACCCTCCAAACTAATGGGTGTTTTTCTTTCAGTCAGATTATTTAATATTTATTATAATTTATTAGCATCAGAGTTGGCCAGAGTTTATTGTTCCGATATGTTTTGGGTGAAGCTCGTTTAATCTCTATATAGTTAGTAAAGTGCGATAAGTGAGGATGGATAATAAGTTTAAGGGTGTAGTGCTTTAGGGAAAGGTTTTTACTGAACATATTTCCTAAAAATCCTTGATCATTTTCAAAACAAGCATAATGATCGTTTGTGTAGAAACTAATTTGTAAAGGATCAAATTATGAACAAATACTGAGAATATTTAGTCTATTATAAACATCTAAATGACCAAGTTGTAAAAAGGGGTTGCGAATAGCTTATCTGTAGCCTCTTTAGCTTCTATCATATAGGAGTTAAAATGCGTAAATAATTGTTGTGTTCAATAAAGCTTAGTTATTCTGGATATAAATCTGTTTTACCCAGATAAATTTCGGTTTACTTATTTAGAATAAAATCATCATCGACATTCTATCACGTCGTATAATGTAGATATACTAAAAATGTAAATAAACAATATAAACTTTCGGTATGTTCACTAGGTAAAATAATTTCAACAGATAATTTTATGTACCTAGCATAATTGGTCAACACTGATTTATAGTCTGTTATGATTTTTTAATTTTTTTCACTTCGTGAACCTCTTGTTGGTTTAAAATAAAACTCATTTATCCTATTTTTTCTTATAGTTTCTTAACTTTTTTTTCTTTATTTGTCTTTCATTAGAGCTCTTTTGTGTGTCTATAGAATGTTTCCTTTCTTCAGGTGCTCTTGTTATACATGAAGTGTTGTTAATCATCTTATGTATTGAATGATGAGTTTTCTTGAATAGGATTTATGGACTGTCTGTGTGTTTAAGAATAATGTATTATAAAAAGCACAGGAGAGGAGAAGAGAGAAGAGAGGAGGGAGGGGGAGAGAGATAGGAGAGAGAGGAGAGAGAGAGAGAGAGGAGAGAGAGGAGAGAGAGAGAGAGAGAGAGAGAGAGAGAGAGAGAGCGAGAGAGAGAGAGAGAGAGAGATGATTTGAAAACTAATTATATTTCTAAATGTTTGTGTGGCTATTAATTAATCTCAACCTTTTTAACCACTTTTTTTCTCTGGAAACCTGAGGGACAGGGAGGGGAACTGAGAATTTTCTATTAGTTTTTTTTCTAAAGTATTTGCACCAATGAGTTGTGTTATTAACACTATTAATGAACTTCATATTATAGGAAATATATTCAAAATAAGAATAAGGAATAGGAATTTCAAACAAAACAAGATCTGAAGAGTATTTAGTGAACGCCTTATTAGCGAAAATAATTAATGGAAAAATAAGAGATTGGTTTGGTTTGAATAAATATTATCGAAATTATTAGATAGATTAATGGTTAACAATTATCTATTAGCATTCTTCTTCTTCTAATAATAAAGGAGCATTTAAAAGAGAAAATCTTATAAATACTCAAATAATTAACCAGTGTGGGATTTCCCTAATGTACAATCAAGTTGGTATTTGAATATCCTTGCTTACAATTAGTGATGTTTAGAATAAGATTAGGCAAATATTTTATTTTTTAGATTAATTAAAATTGAGTAAAGTGATATTATTAAAATAATTTTTCTATGTATTATTTAATAATAATTTGCTAGTTGAAAAGGATTCGAGTTGTGATAATGAAGTACAAGTACTTTAAATCTAAATTGTTAGAATTTTAGTAAAACATTCATTAAATATGTTTTTTTTTGTTAAAAATATTTTAGATTTTTAGCCAAACTAGCTTAAATATATACTGTATATTGCTTAATTGTGAATGTTAACATTAAGTTATATTATAACTTTTACCTTTCTCTATACGTTTAAAATTAAAAACTATCTGTTTGTTCACAACTTATTTTCAACTCTATATTTTATATATTCAGCGGTAAACTTGTTTTGTGTAACTTTCTTATTTCGAAATTTATTGTTTAACAAGAGTAAAAAAAAATTAATTTTAAAACATTTCTTTATTTCTTCTATTTTTATGCTTTTAATTGATTGTGTGATTAAGAAACTTAAGATTGATTAACAAATTTTTATTTATACCTAAGTTATGTTAAGAGAAAATAAGGGTTAAGGAGTTTCAGTTAGAAATTTAGAAAAGTTTGAAAATAATTATGTTGAAATTTTTAAAAATAAATTATTTAATTATTTTTTTAATTAATGGTATATTTTTAGAAATTATTGTTTAATTACTTTAATCTAATGTTTAAAAATATTTCCACCTTTTTTTTATCTAAATGTTAGTTTATTTTTAGTAATAAAATGAAAAAAATATATTTTTATATCTAAAAAATCACATAAATTTAAGTTGAATTCAACACAAGCCTTGAATACTCCCTATAATAACTGTTTCTTTAAGAAAAAAAGAAAAACAGAAAGTATTTAATTATTTTAAATTAAAAAATTTCTTTTTTTAATAATTTAATTATTTTCTAAAAATCACTTTTATTAAGTGTGAAAAGTCTGTAAAATATAAAACTATTTTTTTATTTATTCAAGGAAAGGAATTCCTATTAATTCAAATGATTTTTAAAAAAATAAGTAAATATTTTCGAAATATTATTAAAAAAAAATTCAATCATTTAATTAGAGAGAAATTTTATTTCTCATAAATTTTTGGTTGAAATCATTAATCAATTATTGTTAGGAAGAAAATGTTTAAATGATTTACACTAACTTTAATTTTATTTACAGATATCTCAATAAAATTTAGGCCAAATATGTTATTCTGACATCTGATATGAAATTTAGTGTTAATTTTCAAATTTAATTTAATTTGTTTCTAAACTAATTTTATTGAAAAGATTTAAAAATCAAAATTTTGTTCTCAAGAAAATCTTATTTTTTTTAATTACATCAGAGAATATGCATGATGAGGACAGGGTAAAAATATATACAATCATGAATAATTTGATGATTTATCAATCTTATGAAATAATTTTTACTATGCTTTATTGTTTTATCGACGCTCACTAAAATTAGTGGAAGTAGATTCAGATTTCTGAATCTATACATTCTTCTGCATCACTGATTTAAATTCATAAATAATTATTATTTAAGAAAAGTTTTAAAATAAGAAAAATAGGAAAAACTAATTCTGAATGAATTATATGTTCGCCTTAACTGTCAAATTAAAATTTTTATATTAAAATATATTATCGCAAAAATTCTATTATAATTTTCTGTTCCGTTTTCTCTCTCCCCCCCCCCTCTCTCTCTCTCTCTCTAACATGTTTTGTTAAGAACATAATTATTCTGATTATTAAAAAAATAGTTTTAGTAAAAAATTATTTGTTTGACAACTGTATCCCTCGTCTAAAATAAATGGTATTCAATAAATGAGATAATAATATAATAAAAACAATCGGAAAACTTATTTTATATTTAATAATAATCTGAATGATAGCCATAACTAATTTGACAGAAAATTGCTTTTTTCTTCTTCTTATTCTTCTCTCTCTTAAGAAGAGTGAAAATTAAAAATACAATTCTTCTGACAATAAGATTGCGTTCAGAATACAGTTGTGAAGAGCAGAACAATAAGCACTTGTATGTATTGAATGCTATAATTGAATAAAAAAAATTATTGAATAAGAAAACTTGTATTTTTTCCTGAAGTGAAACATAGAGAACAACACATATCCCGACATCAAAACTGTTGCCAACAATTTATTCATATATATTATCTGCTCTTCCGATACGCTCTTTCAGCTCTTCAGCTGTCAATTCGCAGTTCATTAGCGCTTATCATCTGTTGGTTTAAAATAATTTCAAACTCTAAGACAATAGTTGAATATTTTTTGCCTTTAATATAAAGTTATAACCATATAATCAATGAATTCTTTTAAAATAAATTGCATTTGAAATTAATAAGAGAACAATAATATAAGAAATTAAATTTTAAAATAAATGATAGTATTTCTTACAGTTTTTACAATTTTTAGTTGTTTTCTGTTCAACACAATACACTCTAACTCACCCACGAATTCCATTAGTTAAAAATAATTTAGCAATTTAGCAATCATCATGGTTATAATTTTGAGATAGGGTTAACAAACAAATATAATCACGATGGCAGAATTGGTAAATTAATCAGAATAGCTAGAAAAATATAGGCAGAATAAACATTGTCTCAAGAAATTCTCTCTGATATTAAATACTTTAGTCACATATTTTCTAAATTTTCTAAATTTTTGCTAAATTTTTTTATATCTAACTTATATTTAAGGAAGAGGGTAGAATAAATTATATGATCTAGTAGAACTTTCATAATTCATATATTTTGGAAAAAATGCATATGATTATTAGTGTACATATATAAACCTACGATTTTTTATTTTTATCCATGGAGGAACGACTTTACTGCATTGTCCATACATTGATCAGTAATAACGTTTTTAATTGATTGCGGATACATTAATAATGAGTTAATCCCCCGAAATTGGCAATCACTTCATTATACCTAATATTCATTAATAAAACCTAATTTCTTATTAAATCTTGATTTTTATCAATTAGAGCCCATTTTTGGCAAATGATTGCA